>JAVQJD010014594.1:0-38117 GCA_036023655.1 Nannoperca australis
CGTGAGGCCTTCTAGAAGGCCTACTGACAACAACTCGTGATCTGATTGGCTATCGCAACTGTCTATCAACTGTATGTACCCGTTCACTTACATTGCACAGACGCCAGCATTGTTGATTCTAAAGGCCTCAGGCAGATTTCATACAGCCTGGCAACACAAGCTAGCTGAATTCTGATTGGATAAAAACTCTAACCTAAAAACAACACGAACATGAAGAGAATGTGAAGAATATTTTTTTATATTTAGGGAAAGTAAATTCAATATTAAATTAACTTAAATTATGATCATAATTTATGTTAGGCCAGCAGAGAAGGCCTTGCTGGCCCTGACGGCCCACCGCTGGTGTAATAAATAGTGAATATTGGAGCGTGGCAGTGTGCGAGCTGTGTATTTGTTTATTTTGTGATTTGCTCTGTTTTGGCTCAGCACCTGCCCCCCGTGTATCAGCTGACTAAAAATCAATTATTGGTATCTACTACCTGTATTACCTAGAAAAAAACGTAGGCTTGTAAGGTGGTAAGGATGCATGTTAGTGACTGACACACGATTCTCTGAGCACATGGCCCTTAAAAACATGTAAATGAAAGGTAAAAACCAAAGAATCCTTACATTTCACAATTTAGACCAACCGAAGCCATAAAGATCATTTGGAGACCAATTACATTTATGTTGCATTTTCCAGTTGTAATTACATGGTAGATTTCTGCCTTTTTATATCAATTAGAATAAAGCAAATGTAAACATGAAATAACTATTTTTAGCACAATTATGTCACTTCACACTTGCATGTGTATATGGAGACATATTATTTTCATATTTTTAAAGATGCCTTTCTTTTTTTGGGTAATAGTCCGTAGATCAATGTTTAGTGTAAATCACTTACAAATCTGAATGGGAATCATTGTGACATATAGAATAATGAAAACAACTTGTTTTCTAGTTTTGAGAAGAAAAGAGTTACTACAAAGACACAACTTTAGATATTATTACTGTGTATTGGTGCTGTGATCATACGGCTGGGCAGTGTTATCGGGGAATAAGGGGCAGGTTTCTGAGTGATGGCCATTTTTCAATAATTTCATTTAAATGTCTCAGTCTCTTTGCTCTCACTAGGCTCTGTTTTTTTATAACATAATTTCTTCTACTTATTCTAAGGCCAGAGGCTGGATGGGACTGTGTTCATTCTATGGGCCTCTAGACATTGCACTCAGCAGTCACTGCCCAAACTAATAATCTGGGGTCTCAGAATTTCCAAGATAAACTTAGCAGATGACCTTAAAGCTGTCATTTGTTTCCTTTGTTCCATCTTGTTCTACTGAGCAGTTTTGACTTTATGCGCAATTCAAATGTAAGAACAGAAAAAAGAAACCATATCAAATCAATGGTCCATTGGTACCAGGACGAGGCTGGACAAACTCCACTCAATAAGTCATGCTTAACTCAACCTAATAAATAATACATCATATTCCATTATTGAATCTATCCAATCACATTAACGAATAACAATGAGAGCAAGGGAACAGGTGAGTGGGAAGCAGCTCAATTTCATTCCATAAATAAGGGTGAGCTGACCAGCTGGGGCTTCTGCAAGTGGCTACATCAAGACTGACAGCTGCCAGATAGCTTACAGACTTGTCAGAGCCATGGATGACCTCAGGTGTCTGGCACCAGTATTTTCAGGAATGTGAACGGGGGTAGCGGTGACAAGGTCAGATGTAGCATTTTTTTTATTTCTTTCTTTCTTTTCTTTTCAGTTTTAAAGGCGCGCCATACTTTAAAGTGAACATACCATCCTATTTGTTTGAAAATGTAATTAAGCACCCCCCAAATTCAGCTGTTAACCATGTCAATAATTATAATTGATTTGTTACTTCATGTGAAGAGAAAAAAAACTGAATTATAGATGTATAAAATTATTTGTGGTGACCAATGCTCACACACTAGCAGGAGGGTATAAAAGTAGATATAGCTTTCATTTTTAAATTCTCCTCATGAAAAAGGCACTACAACATGAAACATGTTGCCTTGGTGTATTTGTGATGATTGTAATCATTTATATGGTTTTATTCTTTTTTCTTTTATGAAAGCTGGACATTTTGTTTACCTGAACGTCAGTTTCCCTTTAGCGTTGTTGTTTTTTTTTGTTCAATCTAACCAACGCTAATATCCTATTTTATTTTGTTGCCACGCAGAAAAAGAACAGAAGATTCAGATTTTATGGAGCTGGGTTGAATTATATTGCTGTCAGACAGAATACCTTTGTCAGTCCTCTCACTAGTGTGAGATAAAAACAATTCTGAACTGGCAATTGTGAATGATCATGTCCTGAGGCAAATCACTGTCATTTGTCATATTCAACCATGGACATATCGGCAAAAACACATTTATTCTGCATATTTCCACAGTGCATTGGATCACAGCTCTGGAATATGTTACCTCTGCAGATATGAAGGGATGGTATACCTCTGTGTTAAGACACTGTCAATTCATTAAAGATAGATTATCGGGAGTCTCTTTAGTGTGAAGGATGCCAATGAGGCATGTGGTGTGCGGCGCTCTGTGATGGCCGTTGAATTTAAATCTTCCACACGCAGCAGCACTACTTGAGAAGTGCTGTAAATGTGATGTAACAGCAAATAGTATAATGTGCACATGTCTATGTATCGATTATTGATCACATAACTGTCACGTGACTGGACCAAATGAAACCACTTAAACATGTGAATGTAAAAGGAATCCGCTGTGGTATTCTCTTTTTCATTATGAAGAGGGCTGTTTTAAGTGTATTCAGCTCTTGTGTTTTACAACCCCTGTGAGATGATTCTATTTGGCGTATTTCATATGAAGTCTGCATAAATTACCACTCCACCAGGAGTTTTTGAAGACTTAACAGAGGATTAAGTCTGATAACTCCCAGGCAGGACCACCTGATCACATAGGAAGACATGAATCTAGTGTTTTTTTTACTACTGTCACACTTCATTGCTTTCATTAGAATGAGTCATTACAACTAATGCCACAGCAATATATTAAGGCAGGAATCGAACATTTACCATCTCCAGTTTTCATTTTAATTCATTTAAATTAGTTTCCCAAATGAATTTGGATGTAGATTTTAAAAAAGACGATAGAGGCTTCAAAAAATGTACTTTGTAGCCGGAATCATTTTTCACGTCAATTTGTGATATAAAGGTTATAAAGGCTCTTTTCTTTTTCATTATTACAAGATTGGTCAGTTGTTATTGCTGATTTAATATTTGCAAACTGACAACATATACACTGTTTACAATTTAAAAACCTAACAGGTATACATCATTATTCAGTAACAGTTCATTCCACACACTTCTGTAGTGTACTGGAGAAAGTACAATGGAAGCCTAAATCGAAGCATTACTATGTTCAATTAACCAAAATTGTATTCTTACATTTGGCCTGTGTAAATCATAATAACACTACTGGCATTTTCTTTTTGTCTTCATATTGGTTGCCTAGATACCTTGTTTCTGTAACACAGTGATTAGTTGCTTATGAACATCAAACAGGAACCAGCTTTGACTTCTTTCAGTTATTGCATTATTTTCTTCTTTACGTGTCCTTAATGATTATGTGGTTTGCAGATTTCAAGCTCACCAACTGCACAGATCAACAACTTTAAGGGATATTAAACAAGTTCGGAAGAGATTAGCACATTTAGAAGCAATCACAAGACAATAACAGCAAAGTATCATTATCTGAAACACACACACACACACACATATTGTTTAACATATTTATGAAATAGACATATTGGCTTAAGCATGTCTGAGTAAGGTTCAGTCCAAACAAAAATGATGTTAATCCTAATAAAGACAGAGAGCATAAAAGTGTAACTCAGTAAATGACAATATAGCCAACAGCAGGTTGTTATGAGGTAAATGAGGAGGCATCATAAAGATGACTTCATGAATCAGCCGCTCCTCGTCCGTGATGCAGCGCTTTCAACGCGAGTAACAGGGCGTTGAGTTCAGCTCAAAGCGTCGCTCGCTGCCAGTTAGGACATCCCAGTACAAAACAAAGCAACTGAACACGGTGGACACGGTGTAACTCAAAGTATTTTCCTGCCAATATTTCAAAAGGAGAAACTGAATCACAAGACAGAAAAAGACTGTAAAAAAGGTTATTAGCTGCTCTCGATAGGATTTTGTTTAAACACAGACAGCAGAGAGCTCTCATACAAATGGAGTCCAGTTGTGCACGGCTGCGGGTCAGAGGTTTTGAGCACTATCAAAATAGCACTAGTAGCCAATTCAACTTTTGCTGTAATTTCAGCCATTGGAAGCTTTTAATTGTCTGTAAGAGCACTTTCCATGTTCTCACCCAGTGGTTTAATCGCATCTCATTGTTTGTTTAACCAGAGTTGACAATAATCTCTGAACTCATGCGCTACATGGTTCAAAGCAGGTTTGGGTCTTTTTACAACTGCTCTCTGGTGTGCTGCAGGAGATGAAGTCTTCCGCTGTCGGCCCTAAATTGTGGAACCGTTTTCAGCTCGCTATTAAACTCTAAAGCACAACGAAACCCCCTCTGTTTTCTTTATCTTTTTAACAGTCAACATGAAGACATGCCTGCTCACACTGTCTTTATCTGGCATTAGTTCTCTGTTCAATATGCCTATTGCGGTTGAATAATGTTGTGCATAATTATTGATTCTCAAGCTTTCATTTAGTTATCGAGTGATTTTCAGGAATGTTTCCGAGGTTTCGTCGTGATAGAATTGGCATCTTTCTGTAAAGCACTTTGATCAACCTGTGTTGGGTTTGAACGAGCTCTATAAATAAACTGATAACTGATCTGTGACCTTAGAAAAGAAATGATCTCACCCTGAAGTAAAATAAACCCCTAACTGCAGTGGAGGAAGTATTTAAATCACTTGCAGCAATACTGCAGTCTTTAAATACTCTATTACAAGAAAAGCACTGCATTTGCAAAAACATGTACTTACATTGTTCAACTTATGTACAAAAGTACTCATAATGCAGGGTGACATTTTAACAACTGCATGTACTTTTGGTACTTTGACAATGACAGTTCTTGACAATGGATCATATTATCATTTAATTTGAAAAGTAACTATACCTCGGAATTGTACTCAAGTACAGTACTCAGTAGTACAAGTACTACATAAACCTGGGGGGGGTTAATATCATCATAAACATAATTTCAAGCAGGATGTACATCAGCTGTGCAGTAACTCTTCAGTGTCACATCTTTCTTTTCCCTCCTCTCACTTGTCGCCAGCTCGTCTGATCTCTCCCCTTTGGTTCGTCTCAGCTGATGCTGTCTGTGATATGCAGCTGAAATATAGAGGGATGGAGATGATTAACTTTGAAACGAAAGCTAAAAAAAAATATTTCTATTGAAGTATCACTCCCAACACAGTCAACTAAGATGATGAAAGCATTGTATGGCATGCAGCAGCATCCAGTACTACAAAGAGGAAGTATTTACTTCTTTTTTTTTCATCTGGATGCATGACTTTTTATATTGACTTTTACATTTCATCATGACAGCATACTTCACATTACTCCCACCTGACACTGACATGTTAATATCCTTCATAAAAAAATATACATATCTCATCAAATTATAATTGTATGTTACAATTGGCCTGTTTGTCTATCTACTAGATACTGTCCATTATGTTAGAGAGATAAAAGGTTGGGTTAGATACAGAATAAAGCTTTTTTTTATGACTGCCATTGAATATTAGCAACTGTAAAAACTGTTAGAGCTTAATTAAACCCCCCCACCTATATATGTGCTACACCCAGAACTACATTCTCTGGGGAATGTTAAAACATAATCTGGGAACTGATCATGGAAAAAACAAGATATTTTAGGGAAAAGAAGATGTCCAAACACTTGATCATTTAATAATTATCATGGACATTTAATCGCAGAAATACTAGCTACTAATATGTGGAACAACTCTCATCCGTGTGCATACAAGGTGGGGGGGCTTTGGGCTGTTTGGGAGCAGCCATGCACTTAACAGCAGTATCTACTGCTCACAACCAAGCATCTAACCTGAAATGGCAGTCCATGCTTGAAGTATTGATCTCGACTAAACGTCCATGCATTCAAAGTGCTTCGGGTGAGTAATTCAGAAGATGGTGGGTGAGAAAATCCAAACCTTTTAAATTACCTGACCCTTTAAAACTGGACGTTATGTTGAGGAATCGAACACATTTTAACCCAAAGCATTACTTAATCGTATCTGTCGAGTAAAAGTGAAACATTTAGCTTAAGTGCTTCCAGTTCAGTTAGTGTGCTTCGGTCCTACATGGTGACCGTGCTTATAAATACAAAGAAAGAATACGTGACTTTGTTTTGCCCAAAGATATCCTTTATACATCTTTTTAGCACCAGTAGTCGTTGTTCACTATTTGCTGCATCACTGATTATTTCCCAGAAGGAATTAGAATAATTGACATGACTTTACACATGAACGTAAACATCAGCTCCATGGGGCTGCTGTTGTAGCTCTGGTAGTTAATAGATCCATGCTTTTGTTTTTGTTGTTTCCTTCCTGCTAAGAATTACAATGCATAATATAATGTGGCAAATGACTAGACGGTAGCATATTATGTAGCTGAAGTAGCCGTGCTCGTTTGACATCTGGTCCAAAGCACCTTGTCATTTATTTTTGTGGTTGTATTAGCCCGTTTCCTAGAATATACATGGCTATACAGCTGAACCCTTAGAATAATGTGATTGTAATCACAATATTTGTATCCTGTGTTCATGTACATGTGTTCCTAGTAATCATTTTCTTCAAATTTGCATGATATTCCATATTGAAATGTTTCTAAATCTTATACTGTCTGCAGCATGGTATTCATTATGTGATTGCCCCAATGTCATCTGTCATGTTGGACACCTTCTCCTTCCTACATTTGCAGAAATGATAGGCTTTTCTACTTAATATGATCCTTTTTTTTCTTCATGTTTTGTTAATATTCAGTTTATATGCTGCATCATATAACTTACCTCTTCACATCACAGTCCTTCCTGTTGTTTTGTGGGAAACTGTGGCAGTGATAACGTCATTAAGCCTTCATGACAAGTTCAGCTTGTGTTTGGGGATATTTAATACAAAAAAGCAAAGTGTACCGTACCTCCTACTGTTTGATAGCATGCAAATGTACTATTTAAATACAAAAAGCCCTTTGCTGAAGGTAACACAGACACAGGGTGACCTAGTAGTTAGACTTTCCCATTTCTAAAAGGTCAAAGGCACAGTAGCCAGCGTGTGTCCATCAACAGTGTATGTCCTTGAGAGAGACACAAACTGAAAATGCTTTATTAGATTGCTTAGATGAGACCGCCATTGAAATGAAACTAGGGGGGGAATATTAAAATTGGATTCATTGTTTCTTTTCCTTTTTATTCTGATCACAGGGTTACATAGTGTATTATTGTGCTACTCCATGCACATGCTAGTTAGTTATCCAAGGATTTAAACACAAAACATGTGATCACACCACGTTTGGAGTATATTTAAAGCTACTGTAATCAGTATATTAACAGTAGGCTAAATGGGCATGTGTAGTGTGAAAGGTATTTCTTGTAGCAATGATCCCACAGAGACATGCCACAAGTCTGCGGCTCCCCGTAGCCCCCCCTGAGCCTTTCAGCATCTGTCGGCTGAATATTTAGATTTACGGTTTTGGTTCAGTCTTGCCACTCTCATCAACCCCATTACCAGCAGCCGCAGGTAAAAGCTCTCAAAACCCACTGTACGCTACCTGCCCAGCACCAAATGGCCGATGATGGTGAACCTAGAGAGGCAGATATTTAAGAGCTGGTAGAGAACCAAGAGCCTAAAGGAGAGTAAATATTGGACCAGCATTCATCAGGTGGACACGAACGCGACTCCCTGAAACTTTATACGTTTGCACAAAGTAAATTAATACAATATGTTAATAAATTCAAAAAAAGACTTAGATGATGCTCATATGTAGCAGTTTCTTCATATGTTGGGTGAAAGCCAGAGACGGCTAATAACCATCACAGCGACTGGACAGTAAATGGTACAATACAAGTACAATAGGATTTTGGAGGCTGCCAGGTTCCTGAATCTTTTCCCAATGATCGAGCTAGCCCTGTTAGATTGTATTTAAAAAATGTAGACCTAACATACCAAATATGAACGCAACAAATATAACACTATGGCTCAAGCAGAGCAAACTGCTGTCACTATAAGATGCCAGAAGAAGCACATATACATGGCCTGTATGCTTTTGTGACAAAGGAACTTTCAGAAAATTAACAGAAGCCATAATAGATGGGCTGTTTGCCCAGAGCCTGAACTGAATCCCGACCCAACTGTAGACTAATCAATTATATATTGATGAAGTGTTGTAAGTTTGTATCTCATAATGCCACCTTTTGGCACCGTTACAAAGGCTAGTATGGTGCCAGAACAGCTAAAATGAATCAGTGTCTCAACAACTATGACTCTCACTCCAATGGATAGTGCCAATCCCCTCTCAACTTGGCAGGCTCTTCCTCTCGGTTGCCTCTGGTAAGATCCTGCAAGCCAAGAAGAAGAATAAAGACAAAAATGCTATACTAGAGGCACTGCTGTAACTGGAATGAGAATTCTGGCTGACTTTGACGAACTGATTAGCGAGCAGACGGGTAACACAAGATTAATGTGTGTAATTATAATAAACATGGCTTATCTCCCAAGGAAACTTTTTTTGTGACAATAGGATGAACTTGGAGTCTATCGTATATCTTCTTTGTTTACTGTCAAAACATACAGTATGGTTTTGTCTTCTTTGCTAGAAGCCTTGGGCTTTAAGCAAAGCACAGGAAAAGTACAACAAAATCACATAAATTGTTAATAAAATGATGTGCCTGAAATATTTGTTTCATAAAAGTCTCTGGATCAAGGCAATTTACCCTACTTTCAGTCAACAGGCTGTGTGGCTGCAGGAAGGTGAAAGAAACTCGCTCCGTCTCCATTATGTTATTGATATATGCTTTTTTACAAAAAACAAAACATAGCTGCTGAAGAGTTTTCCAATTCTAGTGATGTCAATAGCTCACACCTGATTGTCTGATATCTATTCAAACCGAATACCATGTTTACGCCAGTGGAGTTTTGTATGTCTTCAGTGATCAGCCCACACATGGAGAGGCGCTGATTAAAAACAACCACCCATTCACTAAAACACATAATATTCATGGTGTCCAGACAATGAATTCTAATGACTTCGGTGATCCTGTGACTTTTAATCTAGTGTGGCTCATTCAGTAAATTATATATGCACGTACAAGATGGATTGGCACAACATTTTGTACAGACATTCGTGGTCCCCATATGATGAATCATAACGTCTGCACTAATCAGCTAGTTTGATGATAGAAAATGGACCTTAAAGAACCATCTGACGAAGCCTAATCCTTCATAGTGAGTTTGTGCGAAGCTACGGGTCAACCTCCATGAACTGAAACTGTTTTGTGGTTGAAATAAATCATGAATGAGACATTTGTATGTCTTTTAATTTGGAAAAAAACATTAGGTAAGCTACCAGACTTTGTGTGGCTCATGGTGATAGTCACAACACCTGCTGTCTGTCTTCCTCCTGCTGAGCCTTTCAGCCCAAAACAGGAGCAGCTTGGTATGGACAACCTGGGACCAGAACGCTGTCAAGCTTCCCCCTCCCACGAGACAGAGGTGTTATTAATGTAATTTAACACATAACCCAATGGGGGGGTTGCCTTTGAACATTTACTGGTAAACTGCCTGTTGTGAACGCTTCTCTATATCTGCCACACTAAAGACCCACAGACATACAGTGAAATGATCATTAAAACTTCAGCATTAGACTCAGGACGTTGTTTGTGTCTCCTCTCTCTAGAGGTGGCCGCAAGAGATGAATGATTGATAGCTGGGTATAGTTAGGTTCAATGTCTTTCAACATTTTCCCAGAACAATACCTCCTATCCTGCCTTATGCAATGACCCCGCTGACTCGGTGTTTGAAAAGTATATCTATATTTATTCATTCATTTATTTATTTTTGCCTTTTAGAGATACAGCGTGGCTATGTCTTAACTGTCTCCTTTGTCGGTATAATATCTAGTTCCTCTTTTATCACTGAAGACGTGACAACTTTTTTGTCAGCGCGATGCAGATGGTACATCTCATTTTAGCTCACAGTCTGTTGTTAACCATAAATAAGTCTGTGATGTCACAACTACCACTTTGTTAAGATGACAATTATTTGTTACACTCTTTAGTACCATATTAAGTAATTACATTTTCTCACCAGGCACTGAAATCCTTTTGACATTCCGTAACAATTGATTTCATTTGCATGATGGAATGAAATGACATTTATTACAATCTGAAAGACGGAGGTACGCTGGTTTGGCATTTGCAGACACTGTCATATATACATCTACTTTACACTACATACTTGTTGTAGTGTAAAGCAGTGAATAGTAAAACTAGATTGATAGTGCTTTTTGAAGAACAGCATCGTTGCCAAAAAATTTTTAACCTTGTTTAAAAATGATGCTCTTGTTAAAGACTTGGTATTATAAAGGTATTAGAAATAGCAAAACCAGCTGAAAAGCTATCACTTGCATGCAGTGAAGGTTGATAAAAATTCATAAAAGTCAATCTAGTGCACCTGAGGAGTCCCAATGTCCTACTGTACGTTCACGTAACTATAGGGGATCACAGAGCGTTGCAAACATCTGAGGGAAATGCAGCAAGAGGGACTAAATGGAGTTTTGTCATTTTCTGGAATGTCCAGAAAAATACCAAGAAAAAGCCACAAAATGGCCCGTTAACCTGTGACTTGGTGTTTTCATACACACAAACACAACTTAACGTATTAGCTACCTTTAGTTAGGCTAGCTGTTTCCTCTCTTTTTTTGTGTTTCCCAAAATGTCAGACCCTTGAGCTAATACCATAATATTTAACATTTTATACTCTGTGGTAGCACTACACTTTTTAAATTTTAGAAAAGGTGTGGAGGGTGAGAAGGTTTTTTTTTACATCATTTGTTGATTATAAGGCTTAGTGCTTGCAGACAAAAGATCACGGTAAGAGTATACGTAAATAAAACTTTGTAGATTTACATTACATTTAGGCATTTAGCAGACGCTAGATTTGCCATTTATTATCAGTGAGCTTTAAGCTTTCACATTTATATTAATGTATATGAGAACATTTTTAAGGTAAAGCTTATTGAGCTGTTGCAACTTCACTTAAATGTGTTAACAAAATGCAACATGAAAGATGAAGTCTTGAAAGAAAGATGAAGCCCGTACAGAGCAGTGCATGTATTTCTTTTTTCAGTGTTCATTTAACTTTCAAGCAACCAAATTCTAGTCAGTAATAGGGAATTGCAGAAACATAAAAACATCACTAATGAACCTCTAAATAATATAATATGCTACTGTCTATTGCAATCTGCATTTCGGTGGGTGACATCGATTCCAAAAAGTTGAACTCTAATTAAAGACCAGTCTCTGCAATAATAAAGTACAAATCTACAGTCACAAATTCATTACAGTGTGAATAGTGTATTTATAAAGATACATTTGTTGTTAAAAATACATAATTCTCACAGTGAGTGGGATTACAAAAAAAAAAGAAAAAGAAAAGAAAGCACATTTTGAGACATTAGACAGACAGAAAGAGACATTTCACTCTGTGGACGGCTGAAGCCGGGGGTTGTCCGTACACATCACCTCACTTGTGTGGGAACAGCAGAGTGGTGTGAGGCTGAGAGGCCAAGAGTTAACTGGCCCACACTGGATCGATCATGGGTCAAAGCAAAGGCAGCCAGCCGGTATAGAGGTCAACTGACAGCTATGTGCTCCTCCTTAACTTACTGATTTCTGCTTTAACCCTTTGACACAAAGACTTTTACCAGTTCCACTGTACTCTGTGCTCTTCTAAAATCCATACAGAGTTTGGTTTGCTGTCCAGTCAATGTGTTGACTTGGCCTTTTCAGTTTGGCCTAATGGTAAATAAAATGGTGCTGCGCAGTTTGTTCCTCAAAGGTGTAACAGAATAGCTTTGCATATTCACTCTCAATCCTGAATAGCCACCAATATTTATTTGCCATATCAGCTTTCGTTCACTTTGTAAGGGATGCTCAATGTTCTCTTTTATGTATGATGATGTGGTGAGAGAGCTCATTGCATTTGAATGGAATCAGTGGACACTTCATTTGCACTGCATCACTCTGGGGGTTGACTCCTCAGCTGTATTACAACTGTAGCCCTAGAAACCAGATTATGCAAAAGAGGAGCATTCTCCTGTGAGCCAAAGTTACATCCAAGTGCAAAATTACACAAACAAGATCACAGTGAGTGAGAGCAAAGGAGGGAGAGAAGGGGGGTGATATGGAGATGCAGGCTAAATATACCCACAGTTTATTGACCATAATGATTTGGTAAGCACTGACTTTCCTCCACTCTGAAATCACTGATTCTGATTTGATTAGTGAAGTGACTCGGTGGCAAAAACATATTTCCCTTCTAGACTGACTTGTGTTCTCATTGGACCTGACTGATACTGTATATTGAAGCTGTCGATATTTCTATCAATCTTTAATATCTTTAACCTTTACAAGTATTATGTGATTTTACTCTTAATGGTTTCCTGAACAGCAATCTGGCCGGTGTTGTTACTCCAACCCCATTTACGCCCTAGCTAATTACACTTTTTCAAATGGCTTCGCAAATCCTTTAAGAAGTAGATCAACATTGTGAGATAGAAATTAGATGTGAAAATTGATACCACTCTCGAGTCTGCACTCTAATTATGAAGCTACACCCAACAGATGGTTAGCTTAGCTTAGTATATTTACAGGAAGCAAGGGGAAACAGCTAGCCTGGCTCTGTCTATTAGCATCTCTAAATCTCACTTATAAACATTTTTTATCTAGTGAAGGAATGTAACTAAATACATTTACTCAAGCACTGTACTTAACGTGATAGAGAGCTTTGTAGCTGTGGGTAATCAGATTTAGTTATTTAAGACAGAGCAAGGCTAGCTGTTTCCCTCTATTTTCCAGTCTTTATGTAATGCTAAGCTAGCCGTCTCCTGAATGTAACTTGGTATTAGAATGGTGTTGATCTCTAACTCAAAGCAAACAGACATATTACCTCAAATTCCCAACAATTGTTTCAAGGCAATGACTTACTTTTCCTATTCAGAGGAGAATCCTTTAAATTAGGAATCCATGCACAAAAAACCTTGTTTGAACAATGTAGTGAAACATTAAATGTAAAAGGAAGTATTTTTTATGGACTGCTGTTGTCAGGCATGATCTTCCATGATACTGCTGGTCAACAACACATCAATATTTGTATTTTAAGGACATGTAGCCCAGGTTGCAATACATGAAACAAAGAAAGTATTCATTAGACTGAGCTGGTGCAAGGAAATGCTGTGCACACTAAAAATAGGGAGGCTCTGCTAGAATATCAAGGACTCAGCATTAACATACTTGCCCCCTATAGAGAAGTTACATAAACAAGCCTTTCTTTTGACGTTTGCAGAGCAGCTGTGGATGGGATAGAAACAATAGCATGAATTTAGACAATGTAATTAAGCCTTTCATTAATCACTTAAGCATTAAATCATTTTAGGCACTCAAACTTAACAGTTCATAGTTGTAGCGACTTTGATTTCTCTTTTAAATGTTTGCAGACTTTTTCCAGTCTCTTGGCAGATGTTGAATGGCACAAAATAAAAGAAACACTGTAATGACAGCTTGTGATCAAAGTAAATGAGTCATTAATAAGATGTAAGCCTCGTGCACTGTCTTCATTTTGTTCTCCCATGACAGGATATGAAAAGAACTTTGAATATTTATCAGACTGTGTGTTAATCGATGTCACTATGAGAAAAAACTGGGGTAATACCAGTTGAAAGTGAGAAACTTCTCAAATAGCAAGTCTCAAACCAATATTGTGTTGCCACTTCTTTTAAGTGGTGCGTCACTATCAAGTCATGTCAATTAAACGTGTATATATATATGTCAGCAACACATTATAGTAACCTTGCATTTGTTTTTGGAGCTCTGTCTGCTATAGGGATGGCAATGCTGGGCGGGTGGTTAGTCAACCATTTTTGTACATCTGTTGAATGGATTGGCATGAAATTTCATACAAATATTTATTGTTCCCGGCCGATGAATTGCACTGACTTAAGTGATTCCTTGACTTTTCCTCTAGTGTCACCATGGGGTTAAAAATGTGTGGTTTTGAATTAAATCTCATCAACTATTGGATGAATGAAATTTCATACAGACATTCATGTCCCCACAGGATGAATCAAAATAGCTTGATCCATTCTTTTTTCATCTGGCACCACCATCAGGTCAATGGTTGTATTTGTTTAATACACATACCTCCAAAACCAACGATAGTCCCATTAGCACCATCTGTACTTTGTGTTTTGTGCTAATTACTATGCTAACATGCTAAACTAAGGAGGTGAAGCATTTTGGGGTGAATTATGTATATGAAATGGTATCTGAATGAATTTCATTAATATTATTATCAGCAGCATTTTAGCATTGTCATTGTTAGCATGCTGATGTTAGCATTTAGCTCAAAGCACCACTGTGCCTTACCACCTCACAGAGCAGCTAGCATGGCTGTAGACTGTAGGTCTTGTTGCCACATCAACAGAAAACAACCAATAGCAATATCAGATTGACCTTGTTTGTGTTTTTAGTTGGTGCAGCTTATGTGTCTTAAGTGTTATAGTGTTGGACTGTTGAATAAAATGGGTAATTGTGTGTAGCCACAATGCAAATGCAGTAACTTCTCCAAACTGCAACACAATATGTTTGCAGAATGACAGAATTTTAAGAAGTATACCATATGTTCTCAGAATTAAACGACAGATAGCCTTCAACTGGTATTAATTCCAACTTCGTCTCTCTAACACAACACACTGTAAGGCTTACAATATGCTCATGCCTTCACAAGTGGACTATCATTTACTTCCACATGCTTCACATTATTCTGAGACGGCTGTTTTCCCCATTAGGGAGAGGAATCCATTCGCTGATGATTTGCATAAACACCTGTCAGTGCTTTGTCTCCCACTGATACCTAATGAATTTCAAGCATTGGCTGTTCTTTGCTGTTCACATCCCCGCCAGTCATAAGATGTCCTTTCCTGACACCGGAGTGTAGATCTTGTCTCACTTTCTTCTTAAAATATTGCGTTTGGCAGCGTCGGGAACATTCATCTTTCTGTTCATTTGATTTCATTCTTTTGCTAACGTGTGTTGCGTCTTTGTTACCACACAAATTGGTCTGAAGGATCTATTGATATAACTCTTTCAGTCTGACTCCTTTCTCTTAATTTCAGGTTTTGAAAGCCTTACACATCCAGGATGCATAGCAGAGATAAATCAATATTTCATAAAAAAAATATATCATATGAATTGCTTTTAGTAGAATGAATTATCGTTCAAATCTAACACATTCTGCTCGCCTTGACAACTCATTTACATTTATAATATGTTCACAGTATAACAAAACCTATGTGACAGCACCAGGAGACCAAGGCTTCTGATGAGTTGGTTGCTGCCTCACATAGTTTGTTATAAATACTGCCTCAGACTGACTGGCTATAGGAGCCATGCATCACCTGAGCAGATAGGCCAGTAAAGCGATGATGCGTGTGTCCTTGGCATGGGGGGTGAGAAGGGCTCATAGCTTTTATCTCTGGCAAGCATCAGCAGAGAGTAGCCATCACAAGGTCAGCCTTGAAGGTGAAACATCAGTGGAATGCTTTGCTATCATAATTAATTTAGTAGATGTACTGTAAGTGGCAGCAAGGCATTTGTACAATTTGTTCAACTGAATTTAATAACATTTGCTGAGAGGTATTTGAAAGCTTTGTTCATCATTTCTGCTGAATGATGCATCAAAATCAGTGGCGGGGCTGGACAACAATGTTACAGAAAAGCTTTGTTCATGCTCACTGCAGTGTTGCAGAATACTGCTGGCGTTTTGGTGTACTTCAAATATGATAGAGTGAGCGTTCCTGCTCAACCTACCATATCTCAAGGTGTTTCTGTTAGAGGTTGTCTTGGATATAAATGTATTTGAAGTTTTGTTTTAGTGGTAGGTTTTCATGTTAATATGTTTAAATTGTATTCTTCTGTATGTCGTGTCGAGTGCGATAAAGCACTAAAACAATGCATGTTTATTAGGTCTTATAATTCCCTTATATTCTGATTTTAACCAATGGTTTTTCAGGTTGCACTTATCTTGGCAGAGAATTCCATTAACATCAGATTTTTGCTCATTCAATAACAGTCGTGTTATTTTAATGCGTACCAATGAGAGCTGACTGTAGTTGGAATTATGTTGGGCTGAATTGAATGTAGCTTCTTTTTGCATTTATATTTATAGAGAATGTGTCCTTCTAGGAGGAATGTTTTATTGAATGAATCAATTCAAGTTTAGTTCAACCCAATTTGTGATGCATTAAAACTATCTGTTTATCCCAAGATTTGATTCATATACAGTGTTGAGAAACTTATTTTAATCATATCTGCAGGATATTCACTGCAGACATATCATTTTCTCTATCTCATTTTCTTTCTCGTGCAATTTCCTCTCATGGCAACTAAAACATGAAAATAAAATTATGTTTAGACAACAAAAAGCATTTGATTAAGGTTAGCAACACTAATGGGAGCCCAGCCACTGGGACCATGCAACTAAAACCACTAGGTTAAAGATCATGAAAAGATTGTGTTCATGGATAAACATTAAAAAGGGCAACTTATTATAATATCAATATAATTATGTCCTGGAAAAAGGTAAGTTGAATCACATCACTGTCGGATCAATGTGTAGAACCTTTACCAGGCAGCTCAATCTGTGAGCAACAAACCCCAAATTAATATTTGTATTCAAAATATCTGTTGTGGCAGCAGGAAACTTTACTAACAGCTGTGTCAATCTAAGTATTTACTATGTACATGAAGAAATGGTTGGCTATAAACAAACTGTGAAAAGGACAAATTAAAACAAGTAGATTTCCTGTAGAAATGAACCTTTGCCATACGAGTCTCAAATGAATTGGTGCTTGAACTAACTGCAGAAACACAGTAGGCTCGAATTAGAGGGGCAAAAGGAAGGTGACGGCATTTGGCACAGACTCCGTGTTTGCTTAGCGGTGTAGTCAAAGAGGCTCGAAATACAGCAGATGGCCAAACAATAACCAGAAGCAAAATGTGCAGTCCTTAGAGGGATGGGATGAAAGTTGTTGGAGGAGTTGGCATTCAGTAGCTCCCCTTCACCAGCGCCTGGCCTTTTTGATGTGTTCTTCCCTGTGGCTGTGGTCATTCTAAACCAATAAATCATGGTGACAATAAATGCTGTGACATCTGCCACACAGCATCTGATGGCTGACAAAAGTCATCTGTACCCTTGATCTGTGAAGGGAGAAGACCAAAATAATGTGCAGCAGAGAGCCAATGAAATGAGCCACCCCATGTGTGCTAGGGCCGATATTGGCAGATCAGTTGGTAAATTAGGGCAAATTGAATCGCCATTTCTATTCTCAATTAGTAATGTCGCTACGGCTCAGTTTCGACCTTGACAGTTAGGCTGATGATCATGAAGGCAAACATATTGTTAACATTCAAAATGATTTGAATGTTTGACCATCAAAAGCTGATTTATTCTTTATCATCAAAATAACCACAAAGAATGTTAATACCAACTAATAAAACATATTCAATGCAGTGCCACAGCCAGTGAACTCATGTCACTGAGAATATAATAAGTAATCTTTTAGGTTTTTATTCTTTTTTCCAGTTGTCAAATGTCAAAATAACACAAGAAATGCCCCATTTTACATCTCATTCTTGAATCAAACTGTTCAGAATTGCATCGTTTATAAAAATCTTTTGCCATAGAGTCACCACATCGGTACATGCTGTGTGGAAGCAACAGTGAGCAGCGACTCCATGATGAGGCTCTCGGGCACAGAGGGAACAGATGGGGTTGAGGGAACACCTGGGCGTAGGGTTACACATTGTAAAGCCACCGTGTGCAAAGCCAGACTGTCGCACAGAAACGAGGAGACAAGAAGAGATACGAGAGGGAACCATCGCGGTGCATGACTCAGTGTCTGTGTCTACACGCACACGCCTGCTTACTGGAATAACCTGCTTTGGGTTTAAACGGCTAAACAAAACTCACTTGAGCTCATACTGCAGTTAAAACAAGTCAAGATGCCGCGTGCAACTTCAATATTTCACATTTTGCTTAGCTAAGTACACAAACTCAAACTTGAACAGTGCTGTGGGTATGTTTAGCTGAAAAAATGCACAGATGGGTGATTTTTACTGGGTCGTTTTCCTCCTGGATTTCAAGAACCCCACTGCTCAAATGAAGACGGTAGCCAGCAGCTGAGTATGTCCCCTGCTCACTCTCTGGGTGGGAATATATTGTTTTCTGATTTATTCAAATACCAGAACAAAAAACAGGCTGACCTGGCTTTCCAATTAATGAAAGTCAACAGTAGCAACTGGTATTCAGTACTTTTATAGAAGTGTAACATTATTCACAAAATAATGAGTGATTATGATCTTAGACGTAACAGAGATGCAGCCCAGACGTAAGAATGGTTACCTCACACAAATATCTGGGTGGATTTAGGATGACCACCTTGTTTTATTACCATTGCCATTATTGGTGAATGTTTTATCTGATCTCCTTTTTGGTTTATCAAGTTTATTTTTAGATCTTATTCCACATTTAGCTCCCATGTATCATTATTGTCTGTTTGTATGTTGCTGTGTTTCGTGTACAAACTAATTACCTCTAATGGAATTTATACAGTTGTTTGTATTGTAAAGCTACGTTTGAGGAAACTAGCTCATAGCCACACTTAGCCAGGTGATGGAAAGTAATGGGATTCAAGGGCACGAAGCAAACAAATATACGATGACATTCTGTTGTAAAATTTATGTCAACTACTCATGTATAATTCAAAAATATTTCATTGCAGTTTTTAATCATGACCAAAAAAAATGAAGAGAAAAACAAAATCCTGCTGTATTGACGCTGTCTTCTAAAAATCCCAAGCAGAGGAATTTACACATAGTTTTATAAAGTAGCAGTTCCATGCCATTACATTCACCTCGGTGCCATCCATCAATAATGTCAAGCATTACTGGACCAATTTATTAAAAGGATCTGTATTCAAAATGCTGTGCAAACCACAAAAAAAAAAAAAAGTCACTTTCATTGAGCACAGTGATACATCATAAAAGCTGTCTAAATACAGTATTCATTCAGAGGAGGGCTTCTGTACAGAGCGCTTCATCTTAAAACATCCCTACACTTTGGGGAACTATTCATTAACACTACCTGGTCAGGTAGTGACCAGGTAGTTTCTCCTCTTTAACCCCTGCTCATTAGTTTTTGGTTCAGAACATCATACATTACGTACACTGCACATTTCTACAGCAGCAGGATTCTTATAAAAGGATACAGAATTCAGATTCAGTGGCGGCGGGAATCCCACGGGGCTGTGGCACTAAAGTGGGATAGGTCGGTGCTGTCAGGGGACCACTGGCATTTGATATTTCTGTCTGCATCTTGAGAGTTGAAACTAAACAGACTGTGTGTCCCGCGACTTGGAAGAGTTCTCGACTCAAATAAACAAAGCATTCATTTACATTTATTAATATTAAGTAAAACTGTTGGTTTCTTAACAAGGCTACCAGCGTGCGCTAGGTGTTTATCACAGAGATGATGATACAAAAGTTCATTGTTAAGAGGTTACTTCTTGATCTTGCCACATGTCTTTTAAATGTATATTTATGAGGACCCCTGGCACTTGAAAGCAAGCCAGCCCGAGCCCCAAGCACGTAATTCCCCCTTAATTAATGTATTTATTCAACAGCATGTTCAAGCTTTGGTGTGCCCTCTCTTTTCAAACTGCCCTTTTTGAAGATTTTGTTATGCACTTAATAGCAAAGATGTGCATTGTTTTTATTTCTGTTCCAGAGATAACAACAGTGCCTATTTCCATTTTGCAAGGACAGAGAAGAACATGTGATTTAAGATATGCATAAATAGAGTCTTAAATTAAGTGCCAGAAATAAATATGTGCAAAGGAGGAAAAAGAAACAGCTTTCTGGTGGGAATCAGAAATGGAGCGTGAAGCTTATGAAACAGCAATGCCACAGGCTCATACAATTATCTTTCAATTCCCATGGCAAAGCAATGTTATTGTTCCAACAGTATTTTCTGCTGAAGAATTTCTGGGAAATTGTTACCAATTTACTAGAGGATCTATTGCATCAGGGTCGAGCATGAATTGTTAATGGCAAAGAATCTGGTGGGTTGGAAGCAGCCTCGAGTTGACGTAAGGTCGGCCTGCTGAGATATTGTGAATAAAACAACTCACCTGTTGGACATTTAGGAAGACAGAAGCTGCTTTTACTGTGCATCTAATATTCAGATGTCACAAAATGCAGTCCACTGTGAAACGGGGCTAAAACTACCATGCTCTATTTTTATTTTTACTTTACAGTGTTTGCTAAGTCAATGGTTCATTTGTACATATGTCACTTTCACCTTTCAGGGTTTTGCTCACTTTGCTCAAGTACTGTCATTTGGAGTGGCAGAAGGTGGACATTTCAACTAATTAATTAACTATTTTAACAAGTTTTCCATTCCTTTTCGGTATGTTTTTCAACTGATAACCATTAGTTTTAGTCATTCCAATCATGTATCCACTTCTTGTAGCTTTAACTTTTAAGCCATAACTTGTAGCTAACAAGTTAGCTACACAGTGTTTTTATCTCTCTGCTCAAGTGTTAACTAATTTCACTTACTTTCAATCTTAATTAATTGATTCATTTCTCAAGTTTTTTTTTTTCAAAGTAGGGACTCTGCATTCAGAAGTGCCCCCGTGGGAAACACTGAGCTAAGTCAGGATCTGTGAAGCTAATGTTTGTATCTTGTGTGCTTAGATTTTTGCTTCCTCGAGTGGAATCCTAGCACAACAGACTGAATAATCTATATTGACAGCTTAAAGGACACAGCAATTTCTCTGAAAGCCGACATTGGAGGTCCCTAGCTCTCAAATAGAATCGGCTGTGAGTAGCTCTTTCATACTCCTCAATGTACAGCACGGTTGGCACAAGAGAACTGATGAGACACGATACATTTCCTTAATGTTTTTGACTCGCGACTGCACATTTCATCATTGATTTGTTGGATTTTGTGTTAACGTTGCTTGTTAGGGACATGCATACACATTATTGAACAATATCAAGCAATGCTTGTTGCAAGAACAGTGTAGCTTGGACTGTTATGGAGTGTGATGTATATGTACATAATTATGTATTTGCTTGGCAATCTGTGCTCTCGCACTTTTTCCCCAAGCAAAGCAGTATACTTTACATGTTTAAGTAGAACATGTCCTTTCATTTACATTAAAATACAAAGGAAACTGTTACCAGGGTGTCGTGCACATGGTCCTTCTGTGATGCGTTTAAGGGGTTTCTCAGCAGATTGACACCTATGTGCTGTGGCTCAGCCGGACAATTTTCACATCTGACTTGCTGGACTCTGATTTCCAGGGTGTAATATTGTGTCCTTCTCCTCACAGTGCTCCAGGGAATGCTTCTTGGTATCCATGGGGGCGTTGTCAGTTGTAGATGGAGATTGCCCCTGGTCACTGAGTAGGTAGAGAGCCCATTACAGTATGACCCTAAAGGGTCATTAATACGGGGCAATCAATCTCCAGATAAATATGTCTGGTACCTTTCAGGGAGAGGGGCAAAGCATATTGTCATAGTGGTGAGAAGAAATCCAGGATACACTGGAAGGGAAAATAAATCTCTTTCATCAAGTCATTTGTATGCATTTTTTAAATTGGCTTTATCTTGTTTACAAAAACTGGCTTTGATTAAATAGTGTCAGTGTTTTAGTAAAGTGTTTAATTACAATGCAATCAGATCCAAAGCAGATTCTTGCCGGTGATACATGTCACGGGGTTCACATAACTTAAATAAAGATAAGTATATCCAAACAAAGGCCTACAGGAAGAGTTATTATCTTCTGAGCTTTGTGCAGCTGTGGCTGTTGGGAAAGTGGGATGTATTTTAGACAATACATCCCCTCGATAATCCTCTCTGAACCACCATTGTCTGCCCCAACTCCCATGGTAATCCATCCAATAGCTGTTGAGATGTTTCACTCTGGACCAACATGTTGACGGCAGACAAACTGACCGACCAATATAGCCTTCCCTAGAGTGACACCTTTACTGTGGCCAAAAACTTTCCCATGATCCCAGAGACTAAGAAAAAGGGCCAGCTGATAACTGACACACTGGCCTGTGTGTGTGTGTGTGTGTGCACATTTGTGCGTGGGCCCAACTGTAAGCAGGGTTCTCCCTTGGCGAGAGGCAGATTGATTAGCGATGAGGTCATAATTGCTGACTGAATCATGTCCATAGTTAATCAATCTTTGGCTGAAGGATAAATGCGTTGGGTGAAAAAGGACAATACTTCTTGAGGTGATGCACAGTTGATAAAGGACGTATTCATTCATCACGGATGGGTTTACTTGATGGATATGCAGGCATCAGTGGTGGGCCTATCCATCAATCAGCAGAGAGAGGAGGTCAGCTTTGAAGATCAAAGTCAAGCACCCAACTAGACCATACAGGAGATCTACAGAGGTACAGTATAGACGTAATAGGTTTTCAAAGGGATGTGAGGATACAATTACCTGCTTTATTCCACCTTGAAGTATCCATTTTGTCTCATAATCTTTGGGTTAACTAGACGTGGGAATATATTAGGCATTGCTTTCTTCTATTAGACAAGTTATCATCTCAAGTTTCTCTGTAGCCATTACCCCAAAACGTATTCTTATTTATAGATTAGGAGCTCAAAAAAGAAATGGTGCCTGGTTAATTGGTGGTGTGGAGATATGAATCAGATATATATTTAAACTGCACATTTTAGTCGCCCTGTAAGACCGCTAACCGACAGAGTGACATGAATCTACAGCTGGAGCCACACCTGCTTCACATGTGAAAAATGCCTTTCATTTTAATGTTGTTTCTGACATTCTTTTTCTGGGTTCACAATGAAATACACTGAACCTCTCGAATTATGAATCTCTGAGCAACCCTTTGATGTCAGCTCCTTTTGAACCAAATTCAATAACCATAATAGAGATGAAGGGAACAGAAGCAGTTTTTCACTGTGCTTCTTGTTATCCAAAGCACTGTACTGCCTACCACACCGTATAGCGCCCCACTCCCCCACAGAGACTCGCTGAAATGCCCAAAAGCAAATATTATTTCTTACAGATGGCAAGCTATTTCCACACCCGCCGTAACTGCACTAAGCTCAGAAGGTATACATTAGCCTGACGTCAGCACCTAAAGTGTCCTATTTGTCTACTCCTCTCTAGTGCTTAACAAGCCAGCCCCGAGTCTTTTTCACTGCTGCTACCTTCCTCTCCTTTATGTTTTTGATAGGGATTTGAACGCCACACTGGCATTTGCCAGTCACATTGCAGTTTCCGATTACATTAAAGAATCCCTTCAAGCAAACGTGCGCGCATACGGGTGCATGAATCCGCTCGTCAGACTGAACCGCAGAGGAGATTTTCCTATTTACAATTTAGCCTAAAGCCAAGTCAGCTTGACAGGGGTGCTACTTTGATGTCGCAGCATTTTTTTCAATTATATCCAAGTCACATGAGATCATTGAATTGCACAATTATTAACAAAATGATCTTTAATGTACCCGTGCTTTTGGTGTAATGAATGAATTCAGTGGAACCTAAGTGCTTAACCTAAGATTGAGAACAGATACGGATCCCTGCACTCCCTCTTGCCCATATAATCAAATTACTTCATAACCTGAGAATGAAATTAATTAAAGTCATATGCGGTTGAATGTCTGGGTTTAATAAAAGTTAATGGAAACTTTCTGTTCATCACCACGAGCAATGCAAGGTATCTTTCCCTCCAGTAAAGCGGGTGCAGCAAGGGGAAAGTGGCAACAAGGAGAGGTCCGCCTGACTGCCCGACTGCCATGCAGTGATGATCAGGATTCTCAGCATCTCATGGAGATGAATTCAACCTGTACAATATAAATTTACCTTCGATCATATCATCCTTATTATTTATTTTGGCTGTGCTTTCATTACTTGAACTTAAATCCTGTCTAATGCAATCAAAGCAGCAATGTGTGCCTTTCTGAGAGTGAGCGCTGTACAAAGCATTGAGTAAAGTTTGCATAAGATAATACAAAATGAACAATGTAAATATCACAGTGGAGTGACTCATTACCATCAAAATAAGAGAGCACACATGATGCCCCCCCATCCTATTTGCACTGTCCAATCTTATTGCCCAACAATCTCAAGCCAACTCTTATTTTGTATTTATAAGGGGGCACCAACAAATTACTGACTGATTGCTCGTGATAATGCACGTGAATTAATGTCTCGGCATTCCTCCACGTCTAATCCAGCTGCTCATTGAAAACAATTATACATCAAAGCCAGCGTTGTAATCACTCTCGTCTTGTAATTTCAATTCATATTAATCTATGCTCTCACTGTCTGTGCTCCCGTAAATGTCACAGCAGAGGAAAAAACATTTAAAGATGTCCTCCTCTTAAATAAATGATGCACGCTGAGATGACTTGCTTATGAAATGTGACCAGAAGACTGTCGATCAGTAGAAGAGAATGATTTCTTTTTTTCTATTCCATGTTGACATGACATGATGTTTTTCCTTGTGTTTTTGCCTTTTTGTGCAGATTATTGTAACCCAACACCTGCAGAGAGTTTTTGACTATTGCCCAATTAAAAAGGTACACACCATGGGTATTTTAGATGCTCATTCCAGACCTGATATACTTACATCTGACTGTCTATGTCAACTAGAGCTACCTTGTTAAAAATACACATTAAACTGCTGAATGAGTCAGTGGTACATAATAAGATTTAAAAAAGTTGGTTCAAAATATCAAAGTAAGCCAGTCACAGAATCTGACTAAGCGTTGTGTGCTTACAGTACTTAACACATTAGAAAAATGACTCAGTGTTTCTCCACCAGAATATTATTTCTGTCAGTTTGGAAAGGTTTCTGAAACAGGCTCATTACGACAGGACAATGGAAAGTAAGAGTAATTAATAGTGTGCATATTACAGCTATTAACACACATTAAAAGGCGTTTTCTTTTAATGAGCTCACCATTGCACAAGTACTAACCTGTAATTTACAGGGTTAACATATTTCTGTTTACAGTGGAAGTGAAAGGCTAGGCTGTGGCTGCTGTTGCAGTGAAGGATATATGAATGGGAGAAATGTCCTCAGGTTAGCATCACATGTATATATGTAAAGTATTGTCGCTCACAGAAGGTACAGAGTTACACATTTATGGCCTGACAACATTTAGAGCTGAGGAAGGCAAAAGCCCAAGTTCAAAGTAATTCCCACTCATCACAGTCATTTCACTCTCATCTTACAATCACTTGCAATTGTTTTTATTGACTTGATGTTACAGACATTGAGAATGATGACGCCGCGAGGACACGCAATATGCAGCTTTAATGGTAATAAATCCAAGTGTGTCCCGATTTATTTATTTTTGGGTCCAAGTGTGTAAAGATATCAAATAGGCTAGGACCCCCCCTCCCCATACTTTGTCTGCTTCTTTATGGGGATGTCATTGGCGGCAGTACCCATTTACCCTTGCAGAGTTGTTTTGTATTCTGCACATGGTAATGAATATATTGATTTACATTTTAGGCCCCAGCCAGAAGTCGCGGATGGTGATGACAATATTTCTGCAGGCAATAAGGTGAGGAGATTAAAAAACGGATCCCAGAGAGTATGGGTGAGCATGAGAGGAGGTAAAAGAAAAAAAAAAGTGAGTCACAGTTCAGTGTATTTAGTTTATGATGTAATGAAAACTTGGTTAAAATCTGAATAAACCATTATACCAAAATACACGTCGTTATCCTGAGGTTCTATTTATAAAATGATATAAATCAAAATTGAAATGGGTTATATTTAAAAGGTGTTTTTTTTCCTAGAATCGTGTTTATTCTCGGCAGAGAAGCTCAAGAAAGTTCGTCTTGTCATAAATAGGCCACAGTTGTCCACAATAAAGTAATGAGAATTTCCCAAGGTCATAGTAATAATGGTATGTAAATTCTGCTTTATGGTGGATTTCCTCCCTTTAATATTCTGGTTAGAATGCAGGTTGGATCCACTCTGGTCACTGTATGCTCAGTAAAGCAATAGTTTTATTTAAATAATGCAGATATAGTGAATGCTATATTTAATGTATTTTATGAATACATTTGACAATAGGCTCATATTAGCTTATCTTATTCTTACTGAAAATGGCAACATTTCAGGCTGCCCCTTCCCCATTCCCACCCTCCTCCTTGCTGCAGAGCCTTGCTAAAATGAATGCCCATGTCTCTTTCACACTTATTTGCCCTATTACTTCAAATTGCCCCCCTGATACTCAGATTCACAGTGGTCGCCCTTTTATTGTTGCTGCCTGATTGAATTAATGTTCATCTGTGTTACTATATTGAGAACAAAGGCAAGGGAAGTAAGAAATGTAGTCTGAAGCTACATCTGGAAGAAGTTCTAATCTGTGGTACCGTTTTGGGGAAAATATCGCCACGTGTTCCTTCAAGTGTCGTAATTATACAGGACTAACTTCTTCTTTTTTAAGTGTGCTTTTTCAATTACTATCTTTTTTTTTACCCTTTTTTTAGGCAGAGCTTTGCTGTGTGATTAGGTTTTCAAAGCGGCTCTGAGTACATGTTACAAAGTTTATATTTAATGTGGAAGAAAAAGCATCATGAGTCTCAAAAGCACTCATCAGTTTTCTCCACTGGCAGTCTAAATCACTCAGAGGATGAAAAAGCTGACATGTCACTCTTTGGTCGGGTGCAGAATGGAAGCTATCTGGCTTTAGATTCCTCCAATTTTTTGCTCATTTATCAAGCTGCGAGTTCTGCTTTGAGACAGGGGGGCAAGGGAGATATTCAACTGTTCTCAGCCACCATACAATGCGTGCCTTTTCTCAGATGCCACGTTTGGTTACACGTACAGTCAACGCTATATTCTGTATGTCAAGAACTGATTTCCAGTGATGATGACTTGTTGTTTTGCTGCTGCAGCACATTTAAAAGTCAGTGTCTTTGAGGAATTGAAAAGTTGGGGAAAGAGCACGCCATTCAAATGAGGTAAAATAAGGTTATCACATAATGAGGTTATTGTATGCAAATTACCAGCATAATTGTCTCTGTTTTTTAAACTTGTTTGGGTCTTAATAGGAAGCCTGATTCCCTGATTTGTTGTTAAAGAGAGTCCAAAGTAAAGAATGTGAAATTATATTATGGGATGTGTGATAGAGTCAAATAATGAATAAAGTAAAGGAGTAGATTTCTTAATGCGTAACTGTTTCCCAGTTCATGTAAGTTTTGCTCCTTAGATATCCATCCTTAATCCATATTCAGAGCTGCTCTCTATTGATTGGGTGTGTTCCAGATAAGAGCGGGTGCTGAATTGCCCAGAGATAATACATTCTATGGATCACAGGAATGCAAATCAAATCAGATACCCATGCAAATGCGTGCCAAAGTCATCTTAAAGCAAAAGTATTTTATTTATTCAAAATGTCTTATTTCAAGTCAGTATCCATGTGATTAGCATTTTCAGCTCGTTTATCCTCTGATATAAGAGTCCTTTTTAGAAAATAATTAATGGCCTAATGTTTTCCAGGGTCCAATTACTGACTTGCTTTCTCCTCAAAATACATAATCAGAATAGTGTGACGCAAGTCCCAAACTCCTTTATCACCACTGTACTCGGTGCTGAGTGATGAGACTGATTGTCTTTACTTCTTCCTTCGCCTGTCTTTCTAGCCTGTTATATATTCCAATAAAATTTGTCTACGTCTCTAGACACTTGTTAAATTGTTGATCTAACATTAGTTATCCCAGTAGTATCCCAGTTTACACAATTGTGTGACCAGAAGCAGCAAACAGTCTTTCTATTGCATGATCATGTACACACTCATATCCCATTAATGCTTGTTACTCAAGTATTGTGCTTTCTCTCCCCTCTCTCGCTCTCTCTGCCCCCGTGTTCCTGCGCAACAGCTGCTGTTGCTATTATTATTGCTCTCAATATTAGTATTGCTGTTACTATATTGCTATTACATTACATTTAGGCATTTAGCAGACACTTTTATCCAAAGCGACTTCCAAATAAGAGCTTTACATAAAGTGCATAGAATCATGGACGAAAACAACAAGATGTCGTGTCAAATAATATGAGGCTGGTGATGAATCACAAGTGCTGTAGGTAAGTACATCGCTGCCAGTGGCAAAATCCAAAAGAGCATTAAATCTAGAAACAGATTATGTCCGTTCATAATCAATCACAGTACAATCAAGCTAGACAACAATTCTCATATAATATGTCACACGATATGCTGAACTTTATGGAGCCATTGTGTCACATTTGTTGTATTCCCGGAACAAATGAGTCTTTAGTCTTTTCTTGAAAGTGGTCAGATAGGTTGATTGTCTGACGGATGTGGGGAGCTGGTTCCACCACTGGGGGGCCAGACAGGAGAACAGTCTTGAGTGTGAGCGGGTGTCTCTGAGAGGGCGAACTGCCAGGCGGTTTTCAGAAGCAGACCGTAGTTGGCGGGCGGGGGTGTAAGGCTGGAGGAGGGTCTGGATGTAGGTTGGTGCAGTCCTGTTCACCGCTTGGAAGGCCAGTACGAGGGTCTTGAATCTGATCCGAGCAGGGATGGGTAGCCAGTGAAGGGAGATGAAGTATTAGTATTTCTTTCATTAATATTAACATCAATACCATTAACACAACTATTATTTTACATCTCTATGTAGATCTGTACTGTATGTTATCTATCTATCTATCTGTCTGTCTGTCTGTCTGTCTGTCAAAAGCTGGCTTTGGGCAGCAGAGGATATTGTTTTACTAATGAGGAACTACAATGTGTAATTTTTGAGATGCAAGCAAGTGTTTGAATAAGATTGGTACATTTCATTTGTCCATTCATCCACTTTACACATTGTCGTTTAGTTCTTATTTAACAGAAATTGTATTCTGTCACAGTTTTTTATATTTAGTTTCATCTGGAAAAAAAGGCAGTCAATGAATATTTTTCATCATTGTTGTCGTTAACTAAATGAACACTGTTCTGTTTGTGTCTTTATTTGATTAAATGGCATTTGCACTTCCAAAAACTGCTTCTTCAGATAAGAATCATTTCCATTACAAGACCTCCTCACTATCAAATCTTAATGAAAGAACATGGAAATCTTAAGTTTATCATTGTTGCTGATATTAATATGTCAGGGGCTTCCATTACTGAATTTAACATGATTCCTGCTCCTGTCTGCTTCACAGCAAATGTCTTTAATCTCCCTCTCTCTTTTTTAAATGCTTTTTAATTCATTCATAATGCTCTTACCTGGGTAATTTAAATCAGAGGACAAACAAGCAAACCCACTAATGCAACACGCTCATCACTCAAATCACCCACTGGGCTGCAAACAGCTGAGCTGTCAATTATCTTACTCCAGCAAGCATGCTTTGCATTCTCAAGCCAACAGTGGACAAAGCAAGTTCATTAATTGATCTTTAGCATTCTCCTATGAGCACAAAGACTCAATAGGACGTCTTTTGTGTGCCCTCGGTTGAGAGTTTTCTCACATGTCCCATAATCTATGTGTAGAAAGCACCACCTGTTCATCTCTGTTGTTTAGTGGGCTTGCATAAGGTGCTGGACGTGTGGTCCTAATGAGAAGGAAATTGGTCTGTGTATCTGAAAACAAATTGGTACCTTCTGCTGTTCCAATTGATCTAGACATTGCATTAACATACCTCCGGCCAAATACTTGTTTTCTGTTCAGTGCCAGATTGAACCTTCCATAATTATAGTTTACTCTTGAGTAAGAATATCACATAAGAGGAGATTCGTGTTGTCAGGATGGACCCTATGATTGCAACTTTCATTATGTGGTGAGCGCAGGCTCCTCCTGGACTCCTTTAGATGCTGTGAAGCCCTTCTGTGCCCGTTCCCTCTCTACATTTGCACAAGAAATCTGAAAGCCTGCAGGCCTTGAAGTCAACATGTTTTTTTTTCTAAATTGTTCACTGCTATGCTCTGAGAACAAGCTCCCTGTCATTAGTCTGCCCCTCAAATCTCCAGCACGGGCTAAGATGAGGGAGATCTGTCTTTGTTGAGCACAGTCCAGCACACTGCGAGGCTCTGCTGCAGTTTGAGTCCTCCCTGGAGAGACAGGGCAGGATGGATGTGCAATACACTGATGAGCACTTGTCCAACATGTCAGGACTTGAGCAGTTCCTCCCACATGAGGATCTCATCTGTTCATCATAGAGTTATCAAAAAAATAAGGCATTTATGGATTAAGTGAATATTACTATAAAGATTATACATAATAATTATACATTATACATGATCCCATATATGTCCTGCTTTGGTGCAATGCAACAGTGTGTACTGATGAAGGAGGAAATCTGTTTTCTGATCAGTGACAACCTGATTTATTATGCGGTTTAAAAGATGTCCCATCTGGGTTCTTGTGGGGTGCTGCTATCCAGCACATGTTGGTATGTTTTAACACATGTGAGAAGAGTACTTTTTTTTTAAAGTTTTTTTTTATTATATATATTTTTTAATTATATATATATATATATATATAGAGAGAGAGAGAGAGAGACAGAGAGACATATAGATATATCTAAGATTTATAGATATCTTACTTATCTGATCCAAAAAGGTTTTGATTTTGATAGGAAAAGATGGCAGTAATTTTTGATCCATAAAGTATCTATAGGCTGGTTTTTGTCCGCGTTTGTTCAGCTTTGTGCAAATTGTGCAGGTACGAGAAACCACTGACCAATCACATTTGAGTGGATGGGATTAAGGACGGGGGCCAAACTGCTCCCGAGCTACATTAATAAAAAATGGTGGCAAGAATGACAGCTTTTAAGTCGACTTACAGAAATGATTACTCTTGAATCGGCATATTTCTTAGATAAATGTAAAAAAACAAACAAACAGAAGAAACATAAACTATCAACTGAAAATATCTGAAAAGTTACCAGGATGCATGTGACACCTAGAAAGGGCAAATCAAAATGAAATGAAGTGCAACAAAATGGCAGTTGATTCTGGTTATCAGACCAGTATCTAGCTGCATCTATCAAATAGTAAAGTATAAAAGCTGTCTTTGAAATGAAGTATGACAATATACTATTTATGATAGAGCAGGACGTTTCTTACAAGACAGAATAACACAGTGTTGTATAAATGTTCCTCTCTTCTTATGAACTCAAATATGAATTTAACACATATCGCACACAAACCCCTGGTGGTTTTGAATTGCGGAACACTTAAATTCATCTGTTTCTGTACTTGCTGCCAGTTCTTGACAAGTTGTTATTCTAACAAGGCTTCCATTTCATGCAAGAAAAAAAAAGAAGATTAATAGCAGCCGTAATTCCTTGGTACAATCATAAAACAGAAACAAAGATGAGTTTCTTTCCAAAAGTGATTTCCTCTCAGCTGTAATACTGCTTTTTCTTCCTCTTAGCTGGACACAGGCACAATTCTACCTTACAACTCTCATCAAAACAAGAACAAGTGTCCAAAGCCGGCGCAGATGGGATGAGATTGTGTTCAATAGAATTACGTTTTTCAGAACTAGTTAAAAATGAAAAGAAAAAAGAAAAAAGAAGAAAAGTCAAGCTCAAAACTGGAGTGAGGCGTCCGTGTGGCAAAAACAAATCGATAGACAGAGCAGATGAATCCAATCCTGGCTCATCAGATGAATCCCCTGGGATAGCTGAACGCTCCCCAACACTGCCCACCCATTACTACTCAATCTCTACCAAATCCCAACACAAAGCCGCCATATCCTACAAAGCAACCACTTGGCTTGGAAAGAAGCAACACTACAGTACCTCCTGCATCCCATATGATGGAAATATCACATTGGACCTGCGTGAAACTCACTGATATCATGTTTTGATGTCAGAGATTGGTTAAAGTGATAATGAAAGGGATAGCTGATTGTTAATGGTTGACAGTTAATGGCACACATCCTTGTGTATCTTCTGTAGCACTGTGGTGCTGGTGGGAACCAGTAAATGAAAAAAAAGATCTTTGAATTAAAATACATAGTGCTCATATGGTATAAGAAATGTTTACGGAGTTGGTACGAAGTCTTGAAAGATTAACCGTTACATTTTCAAGGTCAGGAATATGCTTGAATTCGAATATACTACTTGAAAAATACTTGATTTTCAACATGTACAGAGTTTAATGCCGTCAGCGCCATGTTTAATGCAAATGTAGCTATTTATAGGCTTTTTGTGTGTGAACATGTTGAAAATGATTCAGTGGTTTTTAGATCTAATGATAAATTGTATTAGTTAATTCTGATATTTCAAAAGCAAATTTGAAAACACATGTTTAGATTGCTTGCAGTTCTATGATAAATTAATTTAATTAGACACTGTAGAAGCATACTATGCTGTAAAATGCAGCGAGAATGCAGCGTAGACAGTCACTGATGGTGTAGAGCACAAAGGGTGCACCCTTTATGATTTATGTATCAGGTTGCTTTATATATATTTATATATGTATGAGGTAGGTGGATATGACAGTATATACAGTATGCACAGCATGCAAAGATTTGTGTTTTAGTGAAAAACGGTGTATTTAAACAATGAGAATATATCATTTACAAGGGCAGCAGATCTTTGACTCACAGGGTTAATGCACAGGGATTGTTCCTGCCACTGTGACGGCTGTTAAGTGTTAGATATGTGCTGTTTAAATACCATGAAGTGCTTCTGTGATGTCGTGTGTGATAAGCTTAGCGGTCCGTATGTATGTATAGTCTCATTGAATATAATGATGTCAAACGTGTGGAATAACTAGTGGTTACAGTGAATGCACTGGTGAAAGCTTTTGTGGGAAATAGATGGTTTTCATGGTGTAGCTAAAGGGACTTAAACACACGGTGGTGTTCTTCCTCACGTGGCTACCAAGAACGTGTCCCTTTCATTTAGAACATTTCTTCCATGTGACCGTTCCAACTGACTGGAAAATGTATTTTTCTGAGATGTCATTACATTCTTTGGGGAGAGCCCTTAATACCTCCCGTGCCAACAACTGTGTTTATGTCCTACTTTCATGTGTCTGCCTCTCAAAGTCTCTTATTAGTTATAAATATGGATGCTTTGCACATTCTCTTCTTCTGAATAGCCGTGCCTGTTTGGAAAATGGAGGCATATTTTATGTAAACAATTGCATTCCAGTTTTCTAACCTGCCTCGAAAACACTATTTTACAAAATGACTTTATTAGAATTCTGAAGGTGTCAGATATGATCGCTCATTACAGAACAGCATCACTGCTAACCAGTGAAACCTATGAAGGAATTGATCTAACTGACAGCAGCTCTGGGCTTACAACAGCCTCATAGCCACTAAATAACACAGGAGAACAATGGAGGAAGAACAACAATAAGTCAAGTCAAACCTTGTACTCACCTTTCTGACTTCTGAGGAGTTTAATAGTCAACTTCTAGAATATGGAAAGTTTACTCAATCGAAACTAATCAAATATGTTGGCCACTATACAGTGAATTCTCCTCATTAAGGAGACTTGGACTTTGATGCGCCTGTGTTGTATGGATTTCCATAACAACTTGGGTTACAACCAAAAGTGATAGCTCACCTTTTCCATAAGGACCAGGGCTTTTGATATATTGACTGACAGCGAGACAGATCAATGAGTTTGATTAACTAATGACGAGTGATTCAGCTGTTTCAAGTCATATAGAAACCTTTCATTTGGATTGTTTGGTGTCAAAGGTCATTCTTTACCTGTTTGGGGAAGCAGTGCAGGAGACATGATGCTGATAAATTCACTCACACACCATTAGAGGGTGAAATAACAAAATGAACGAGCTGTTTGTTTCAGAGGGATGTCCTGCTTCAGCGAAGATTGTTTGCTTTGTCATTTTTAATTTGCTTTCAAGCCAAGACAGTTTTATGTATATAGCTCAATATCACAAATCACAATTTTCCTCAAGGGGCTTTACAATCTGTACAGCATACAACCCCCTCTGTCCTAAGTCCCCCCCCCCCCCCAAAAAAAAAGAAGGATTTGAGTCTCACCACCTCCTCTCCACCATAGAGACCTGGAAAGAGGACAAACACAGAAGAGGACGACAGCATTCACACAGAGAGGACAGACCGACAGGCAGACAGAGGGGGAGAGACGCTCCTACAGGTTCCTCCAGGAAATGATCTTCCTAGCTTGAATTTGAGCTTCCACTGCTGTGCTAAATGTATTTCACGTCACCTAAGACGTTTGTGGGAACATCTTACATTATAAAATGCAGTTATAGTCCTGCATGCACAGGAAGTCACATTTTACATGGTTTCCCTATATAAAAATGTCCATAATAATGTTGTGTGGTGTTTTTAATGGCTAGGCAGGGATATATGGGCTTCCAGGGCTAAACACAGCGTGTTACTGTAGCTCAGAGGAAAGGTAAATGTTAAACTATTCAGAATATCAGAATAATGCAGGAAGAGCACAGTTCTATGCCGTCAGCGCCGTGTTTAATGCAAATGTAGCTATTTATAGGCTTTTTGTGTGTGAACATGTTGAAAATGATTCAGTGGTTTTTAGATCGAAGACTGACAAATTGTATTAGTTAATTCCGATATTTCAGAACAAATTTGAAAACCCATGTTTAGTTTGCTTGCAGTTCTATGATAAATGCATTTAATTAGACACTGTAGAAGCATATTAAGCTGTAAAATGCAGCGAGAATGCAGTGTAGACAGTCACTGACATACAAGTGTTCCCATAACAGAATAAGCAAGGGAATAACTTTTAGCTGCCATGGCACTAACACCAGCCATTATGTAGTTCCATCAGATACAGAGGCACTGATTCAAATTGTTTTGCTCAGTGCTAACAAATGGACTGTCACACGTAATGGTGCAGAATAAAACATAGTCCCATTTGACACTATGGCCAGGGACATGGACAGCATGGACACATGGAGCAGATGTTGCTCAGCTCAAACAAAGGCCAAGGCCTCCATCCAGCCTCACGCCTCCTCCTGTATTGTTGAACTAACACCGTCTGCATTCATTTGACACTCTTACCCAGATCGACTTCTGCAGCGGCGCAGGTACGGATGGGTTTTTTCCTAAAGGACACCATGACATTGCAAGTTGGCCGTTTCAAAAATTGAACCTGTGACCATCTGGTTACAGGGTAATCTCAGGAAACACAAGGCCAGCACGCCTGCTGTTAGGTAATGAGAGTGTCCAGGAGCATTAGACCGATATAGCTGCGTATATGACCAATACTAGCCTTTAATTATCATCAACAGAAACAACCCTTATATTCTGCAGGGGCGGGGATACATAACAGAAGGACTTTGCAATATAATGCGAAGCAAAGCAATATAACAACAACATACACTGCAGCCACAAAACTGACCCCACAGCTAAATCACAAGCGCTCTGACACAAAAACACTGTAATCTTCACAAAGGTAGGATATCTCATTGGACTGTTGGATTTGTTTGCATTATGTTTCCAAGATATTACTGTTACTGTCTGCAGCAATAACAGTGGCAAGAATACCATTTTGGAAGAAACATTTTTTTTATTTTATTCTTTCTATTATAAAGATGGAACAAAGACCTGCAGCTGGTCTCCAAAGACTACTTCAGCTAAATGCTAGGCAATGGCATTGGTTGGCATGCAGTCTGAGATGATGTTAGACAATCCCAGACCTGAAAGGACTTCAGGTTTATTATGATTGAATGAAAACTTTCAACACTACAACAGATGTTCAAGTCGTGACATACAAGCTTGGAAGTTTGCAGTCTTCCACATGACGATCAGTAAATCCCTTTATTAGCTTCATGTTTGGACTCTCTTAGCTATTGATTGCAACTGACAAGTGTGTCAGTAAAATACATCATCATGGATCTGTTGTTTTGAAAGTACTGGAAATGTAGATTTCTGTAGTTTTTAATTACACACATCTTTGCTTTGGATTTACGTTAAGAATTGAAATGTTCATGAGGCATCACCACCAGAACTATTGTTATTTTTTGAGCAATTATTGGCCCTTGTGTGTTATTTGTTAGTGCTTAATGGCTGTAATCCATATATGAATGGTGCAAGCTGCAGAATAGGGTTTATGCAAGGGGGGGGGGGGGGGCTTTGGGTGATAACAATGAGGAATGCAGTGACTGAGCAAGAAAATCCACACAACATGACTTAATATATGGCTTTCTCACAAAGCTTTGCTTACCTGCACACATTTTTGGATAAGATCAGCACTCCTTTCTCTGCACCGGTCCCTAGGCCAAAAAGTGTGGGAGGTTATGGGAGAAACTGCAACTTTATTTTTTGCCTCTTTGAGGATGTGCAGCAGCGCTTTAGAAATCACACTAAATGCAGATGGCATGCTTTATTATTTTAATCACGCTCTGTTGTTTGGTTTAGTGATTCTGATTCATTGATTGAAATAAAGTGTGCGCGGTCCAGCATTCAGCTGCTCCATTGATCTCTGAAGATTCCCAGTGTGGGCAGCAGGTTGATCATTTCCTTTTAGCCTGGAAGGGGGATGATTTTTCTGTTAGATGTATGTCATGTTGATAAGAGTGTGGCAGCCATGGTAGCGGCAGGTATGGAGTACATGAATAATCCATGAATGGAAGATGTATATTCTGCTGCTTGAAATTGAGAAGGCATTATTCAACTTCAGTTATTTTGTCGCAGACCTGCTGACATTTTTTTAAGGAATACAGTAGATGTTGTTCAGAAATGCATCTTTTCTGAGTCATAATTCAGTGTGCATTGTGCTTATCTAGATGCAAGCTGAGGAACCATAAATCAAACTCGCTGCTTTTTTGCAAAGTTTATTCAGGTGGTGGGCTGCATTATCACATGATTGGTGTATCAAAGGGGCCATGCCATGATAAACCCTAAAGTCAGCACAGTAAGGAAAGCACAAGTGGCATGTTGACATCACTTCTGAATGCTCATTAAAACACCAGGGTCACTGTTTCATCAACGTTCCCTGAGTCCTCCTGTTGTTTTTCTATCCTTTCTTATGATAGATGTTACACATTAGTTCTTGGTGTTTCTATTTATTATGCGTTGTAAGCTATCATTAGTATTAGGCTTAGAATCTGTACTGTGGACTGTTCTCCTTGTTTGGCCTCAGGTGAATATAAGATAAACTGGAGATTTATGGGCAGAATACATGCCAGCGTGTCCCCCTTGCCAAAGAAAAATGTGTGTGAGGCTGAAAGCAGTGCAGAGCTCAGACTGGGATACTTGAAATGCTTTTTCTCCCTGATTTAATTGAAGCCAAGCAAATTCACTGGGGACAGAAACATTGTGGTTGTCTTTCTGACAAAGCTTTGGCCACAAATGATGACTGTGCGTTTGGCTCACTGCTTAAAAAAAATAAGGATACAGTCTTCTGACTTGGTCCATTGCAAAAGCATGCAAACATGCATGTGTGTGATCTAATGTAGCAATAACATGAGAGAGGGTGGTGCTAGTGTGATTGGGGGTGTGACAGTGATTTGGCAACTGTAGTGGTGAGATACTAATGAGTTGTGTGTGGGTACAGAAAGTATTCAGACCCTTTTAAATTTTTCACTCTTTGTTTTATTGCAGCCATTTGCTAAAATCAAAAAAGTAAATTTTATTCCTCATTAATGTCACTCAGCACCCCATCTTGACAGAAAAAAACACAAATGTAGAAATTTTTGCAAATGTATTAAAAAAGAACAACTGAAATATCACATGGTCATAAGTATTCAGACCCTTTGCTCAGTATTGAGTAGAAGCACCCTTTTGAGCTCGTACAGCCATGAGTCTTCTTGGGAATGATGCAACACGTTTTTCACACCTG
>JAVQJD010014603.1:0-26547 GCA_036023655.1 Nannoperca australis
TATGTGGATCCGGAGATCGACAGGATGAAAGTCTCGATAAATGCACTGCGTTTTGGTGGGTATACCGGCTTCCGCGAGTGTGACGCTTATTTTGAGCGACGAAAAATAATCAAATATAATTTTATTTTAATATTTCAAGATCACAATAATCTTCCAATTTAGAACAACAATAAAAAAAGAACTAACACATATAAAATACACTTCAATTAAATACTTAAATTATTATAATTTATTTTCCCAAGCCAAGCGGAGCCGCAATATAAGGATGAAAGAGCCGCATGCGGCTCCGGAGCCACGGGTTGCTGACCCCTGGCCTAGGTAGTATATTTTGTCTTAGGAAAGTTAATGTAGCTTTGACATCACCCTGGACACAGGGATGGGCAGGAAGACAAAGGATCAAAATCTGATCAGTTATGGGTATATATTTGTGTAATGAAAATAAGCTTCAGTTCCATAAACCTCCTACTGATAAAAGCTCAATATTACCATTTTGGAGTATTTGCTATTATACTGCAATATCATCAGTATGTCTTAACCAGCTACTTATCAAGAGTATTATTGCTGAGTATAATAATTTATGTCGGTAAAAGCTATGTACTCATACTATATAAAACGTCCCTAGGAGTGAGCTGGAGCACAACCAACACCACTTGACCCTGATACATCCCCAAGTGTCAGGGATGATCTTGCCACTGTACATTCAGCACTGCAATCCTCCTCCTCAGCTGATGATAATACAGCAGGTGAGTTTTCAACAAGGGGGCATTTTCCTAGATCACTATATTTATATGGCTAAACCATGACTTTTGTGAGATAGTTTCTGTTGTTGTTACTTTTAACCTTTTAATATGACATAACATGGCCATCTTTTTTTTCATCTTAGGTCTATCCTTCTCTGCAGACAAGGAGCACTTACCAGCACCAGCACCCACTGGTCTCTTCTATGTCTCTTTTAACCTCAGCTGATGTGGCTGGTAAGGTAACAGCACAGCAGCCTTATTATTTGCTCAGTTTAGATAGAATATCCATAGAATATCCTGATTTGAATATTTTGTATTTTAATTTTTTATTTCATTTCCCTTTAGGTACTTCTACTTCTGTGGTCTTTAAGGTCGATGTCACACCTACTCCCTCAGCAACTTCCAGCCTTCACCACAGACCAGCAGCTCCTCCAGGTGACCCAGCTTAGTGGTCATCTGTCCTGTCCCACTACAGTCACAAGGAGCATCAAACACGTTTGCCTCTACCTGATGATGTGTTATGATTGGCTGGTGATTTTCAAATGTAACTGGTCATTAAATGAATTAATATAACTTTTTTTATGTGAATTCTTGAGCCCATCTAGATATAAAAAATAACTAACTTTGTAAATTACCTGAAAAATGATTTATGTGTATTTTTATCTAACCATTAGCCAGTCCCACTGCTTCCGTGGCCCATTAGATGGCGCTCTGAAGTCTACCAGGTTTAAGATAATGGAGTGGCACCTGGGGTGGATCAGATTTCAGGGGTGGCCCATAGGACCCCAGGCCACTCCCTGGACAAGGCCCTGCTTTTGGTGCCATACACTACATTTTTAGTTGTCCTGTTCACAGATACAAGTACTTTCACATTATCAGGATCAGAAAATCTGCTGCCCAGAGCTGTAGGGGAGGAAGGGGGAGGAGAAATTTCAGAGGGAGACAAGTAAAGAAAGGAACAGAAGCCAGGAAATCTGGCTTTTTGCTTTGATACGCCACCTTCAACTTTTGGGCCTGGCTCTGTTGATTTGATATTCTCCTAATTAATTTGTCTGCAGTTGGGTTACCTTGATGAAGGATTGCGTTTGGAGGGAGAGAACACCTGGTAGCATATGCTGCAGGGACTGATAGCAAGGCAACAGAGTGCCAGCTGCATATAACAGAGAGGACAACTCAGCAGATTGTGTATATGTTTGGGAGTGAGAGGACACACACAAATACACACTCACACACACTCATCCATTTACAACCCTAAAACGACCCTCATCTAAAAATTATGTTTTCAAATTATTTAAAAATAGCAAATAGAGGGGGAAAAATGATTAATGTAATGAAGCATTTGTACTGAACATATCTGCCAAAAAGTGAACCTCCCAAATCTCAACCAACTGATTGGATCCTTGTTGGATTCAAATGACCGGAGTTCAAGTCCCATCACAGACCTGCAGCTAACACCTAACACAATTCTATAACCTTGATCCTAGCCTACCTCCTCTTCCTTCAGTTCTTTCAGTATTATACCAAAACCACAACATTTTCTGAACTTAAGCTACAGGTTTTGAAAAAACATGTGGGACATGGGACCTTAACCCCCCTCTCTGATGTCAAAGTCATGTGGATGTAGTCCAGACCTTTTCCAGTACACAGTACAGTAATGTCAAATGACAGTTACATTAAATGAGTGTTGTAGGAGACCGGCTTTAATGCGATTTGATGCCAGCTCAGGACAGATACTGGATTGGATTGTCAGGTGGGAATGTTGCAATTGATCTACACTGTGAGCTACTGTCTATTTATTGTGATTCAAAGAGACTGTACGGATTTGGACCAATTTTGGCTCTGAATTGGTCACGTCTGACCCATTTGTCAGAAATTTTGTTGGCTGTTTTCTCACATGACTGCTGTCAGAAGTTTGTTATAAGCTATAGTGACCTTGTTTTGATATTATTGGAGCAGTATTTTACATGTTGTAGCTACAGTAGTCTTGAGACTACTGTGATATAAAATTGAACTTGGCTGCAGAGCAGGCCATATTGTCTGCATCTTCCAATAATGTGAGATAATGTACAAGACAAAAAAATTATCTACAGTGTCTGCCCAGCTTTAGACTACTGGTCTTTAGTGCAAACTCTCCTCCCGCCAGCTTCCTTTCAAAAATTTCAACAGCAGCACCGGTCTGGAATAACCCTTCATCAGTCAAACCATGTTGCTCAACAGTCAGGATCAGGTTTCTTTCAGGGCAGTGCGGAGCAACGAGATGGAGCTCGGCTGGGGCTTGAAGATCGGCGGGTCCGCCACTGAATACCACCTTGTGTTTTGGGTCCTGAGAGGAGTGCCCCAGCAGCTGCCCTCCTTCACGCCTGTTTGTCAGGAGCTGTCGATAAGTCCTGCACTCGCGCTGCTTTAAAGGGGAGGGGAAGAAAAGACTGAAATAGGATGCTTCCTGCCCTTTAACATGCCAGAGGCTTCGTTAAGGGAACCTGTGAAATCAGTTTAATAGGCTGACATCACCCCTGGGCCTCCATGACCTGGTCCTCCTGAGACCCTCCTCTCCTCTCTTTGTTTCTCTTACTTTCTTCTTCCTCTTTCCTCTCCTCCATCACCTCGTCTTTCGTCTCCTCTTCTGTTTTTTCTTGTTATTGATGGTCTCATCTTCAATCCTCCTCCCCTAACAGCGCTTGTTTATTTCCCTATTCCTGTTTGTCTCTTCCTTCTTCCACTTTTTTTCATTTCTATTGTTTTCCATGATCTCTTTTTCCAATTCCAATTTGCTCTCTTCTTCTTCTTCTTTTCCTCTAATTTGCTGTCACCATCATTTTTTCCTTCCCGTCCCTTGCATTTATGTCATCCTTTCTTTTCCTTTCCTTTTATTGCTGCTTCTTTTCTTTCCTTCATTTTTCTCTCCTCTCCTTTTCTTTTCTTTTGTTTCCTTCACTTTCATTTCCTCTCCTTTCCTTTACTCGACTCTCCTCTCCTTCTCTTTCCTTCAATGCACTCGCCTTTCCTCTCCTGTCCTTTTCTTTCTTTTATTTCCTTCCTTCTCCTCTTCTTCTCTTAAATCTTCCTCTCTGCATTTTGCCTCAGCAGCAGTGTTTTGTATTCGATCTAACAGGGGGATAGCTTTATTTTTCATCCAGCTGACCTTGATGAAAACAGTGGAGCAGGCCAGTCTGAGCATGACCCTGAGTGTGCCTGGACCCACCTGACATTAGTGAATAAAATATAGCGTGGGCCTCCTGTTGGGGACGGCTGCTGAAAGGGAGATCACTCCAACTCCTTTTATTTATTCTCTTTTCCTCCTTCTTCAGACGCTAACGCTGGGAATGTGACGTTAATGTGCATACCGGCTGTTTGAACTGCCGACCACAGGTCAGCCACTTTAATAGAGAGGTTCAAGCCTCTCTCAAAGGGATAGCAGCCCGACGCCTCCATTAATGTAGAGCAGGAATGTAGCCGTAAAACAGCACTTCCTCATGTAAGGTTTCCCTGGGAAGAGCCGGGACCCTGGTGTTTTATCCTCTATCCCACCAGGAATACTGCAACCAGAATGAAAGAATCACTATAATTCTTGAGCTCGTTTTATTTTGTGTCAAGTGGTGTCGTGTTTGTTTTGGATTTTTGGTTTCTGACTTGGAAGATGGTAAAACAGTATCTCCAGGTTGCATCGCAGGAGGCTTGTGATGGTTATGGGTTGAGGGTTGCATCTGCCTTCTTTTCTCAGAGTTTTGCATGACTATTTATGCACGCTGAATATTTTGTCTTCTGGATATGGTATGAGGAGTGTGTTTGCATGTGTGTGTGTGTGTGTGTGTTTATGTAAAAGTGTGCAGTATGGGTCCTGACACTGCCTGGATGGTTATGGCTGCCCATGGCTGTAGGCAGGCCTTGGGGGGTGCAGGCCCTCTCCTGGTGGGGATAAAAGCAGGAGGCATCTGGCTCCAGCGGAGCTCCAAAAACTCAAAGTAGCCTAAGATCCCCTCTCCTAGTTTAGCCAAACAAGCTGGACTAATCCCAACTATCTGGGGATGCTCTGTCAAAACAAGCAGCAGGGCCCTAAGGCAAGCCGATCCACTGAGCAGTGAAGGGCCACAGAGAGAGAGTGAGAGAGGGAAGGAGGCCTCTCCATTAGCATAATGCCTCTCGGTAGCGAGCTGGTGTGCTGGCCTGACAGCCTGAGCACAGGGGCACAGCATCTCACAGGGGGTTTGGGCTCAGAGACGGGGCAGCAGGGGCAGAGGGGGCCGCAGTGGAGATATAGGAGCTTTCTGGTATAAGTCAGCGAGAGGCAAAACCCATCCCAGCCTGCTGATGGCAGCTCCTCCTTTCTCTCTCTCTCTCTGATTTCAGCTCTACGGGCTTATTTTTAGCAGCCTTCATCCTCCAAAAGCAGGTTGAGTCCTCTTCTCTCTGAATATGTAGGCCTATGCCCTGGGCTCGCCGTCGTTCACCCAATTCACCAGCTACATCACTACCTCGCGAAGCTATTCTAGTGCTACTGATCCTGTGTTGTGGCTACCTGCTGCAAAGCAGCTAAGAATTTGTGTCAGGGGAAAAAAAAGAACTGCTTGACACACAATACACTATAAATCTCACTCTTCACATATGAAATATTGATTTAGCACTCTCATTATCCTCCATAGACTCTCTTTTCTCTTAAATCCTTTGAATCGCTGTCATGCTAAAATGTGTACTAATCAAGGGAAACCACTCTGTCTCCTTTTGTCACCATTGGGTGTCATTTAATTCCGTTTATGCAGAATGGCTAAATGAAACAAATGAGTTAGCTGTATATGTTATTAGCCCTAATGGGAACATAATGGGGTTAGCTCAGGCCATGTAATAATGAATATCAATATCAGCAGCCTTGCCTTTTATTAAAGCCTTACATCATCTTTCAGACACTCAATTTGAGGGGAGACCGAGTGTCCATGGGGAGGATATATTTTTATCCGGTGTTTGTAGCACTTCTGCCCTAAATATTAAATCAATGCCTTGGTTCTCAAATATATTATTATTATGTTATTTATAGTCACAAATTGATTGGGATTTATCATAAAAGTCCCATTTTTGTTTGTGATTCTTGCCCATATTGTCATATGATGTATTAATATATATGAGCAGCTTTCCACTAGCCATATATGCAGTATTTATGATTCCTGAATGGCTGATGAAGGCTACAGCTTAACTAACATATCCTTGTAAAAATTGTAAACCCTGCTGTCTACCTCGAGTCCAGCCAGTCCTGCTGGGATTGTACTTGGACTGGATCCAGTTGATTATCATTTCAGCCCACTGTCACTCATACGGGGGCAGGTTCCTGGGCCCAATTATCTTTGAAAACCCAACCATGGAGGCTGGATGTGATCAATGAGGCCGATGCCAGCGTCGATGTGCTCCGAGTCAAGCCTATTGATCAGCAGACGCGTATAGACAGACGTTGTGAGCTGTATAATGTCAGCAGGGTTGGTGGGTGCAAGGCTGGAAGGGAGGAGGGCTGGAGGGGAGGAGTGGAGGGGAGGGGTGGAGGGGGGAGAGGGGACTCATGGCAGCAGCAGCACCGGGAGCCTCAGGTGTGCAACGTCAGGAGGAAGAGGTGACAGTTTGCTGGGCCCCAGGGCCCCTGGGAGGGGATCAGGACCTGCCCTGACTCCCAACCTCCCTGCTCACGGCAGCAGGGTGACGAACCACCCCAGCAGCCCCTCCCACCGTCGCTAACGCAATTAAAAGTCTGGCTCAGTTGCAGGGTGGAGCGCAATAAAACACAGAGCACAACAACCCTCTCACCTTACGCTCAGGGACTGAGACGCGCACACACACACACACACACACACACACACACAGACACACACACACTCACACACACACATACAAGCTGGGACATTTCTGCCTTTCTTCCCGCTCCATTCCCAGAAAGAAAAAACCAGGGAAGAGCATGATTATGGCAAATAAAATATGGCTAAGGTATGGTTAAGGAGTGAAAACATGTGTCAATAAAATAGTTTGACATTTTGGGAAATACATTCACAAACTTCCCAAGAGTTAATTAAGAAAATAAATAACACTCTCATGTCTGTGTGAGGGGAGAATATGAAACTACAGGCAGAAGAATATTAGCTTAACTTAGCATGAAGACTGGAAACAGCAGAAAACACTAATCAACGTGTGATCTTCTGTTTGTTTAATTTGTAGAAAACCCAAGTGAAAAAACAGTTTAGTTTACAAAGGGGTTATGAGACACCAATTTTTTTCCCCAGTTTATTGTTGTCTGAGTATATTGTCTACAAATTTAGATTTTTTGTTGGCGTAAAAGTAGTGATATTTTAAGCATAAAATGTTTAGTCTAAAAATAGCGGAATCAGCCTACTGTATAAAATATTCTCCAAATGTTTGTAGAACATGAACTTACCCCAGGTTGCTAGAAACAAGTACAGTGACATGACCTCAGTGTCCTCAGTGGCCCTGGCTCCATGTGAAAACACAGAAGAGACAGTTGTTTCAGGTAAATGACACAATGTTTACTTACTCATAGGAACATTAGCAAATTCCAGTTTCAGTGTTCAGATTGCCTGTGGATCTGGTTTTGTGGCTCAAATTGTGTTAAAAAAGAATAGAAATGGATAGAAATAGAAAAAGAAATGAGACATGTAGGTAAAATCAGATTTCATCCCCTTTCTGCTGCAGAGTGAACAGAGCCTCTAACACCTCCACCCCAGCCTGAAGGAAATCTGTTTTCCATTCTGCTGCCAGGTCCCCAAAGCAGCGTAGTTGTCTCAATAATGATGAACGATTATTGCTCTCAGATTGCTTTATGATATATGCACTCGTTAAAAATAAAGGGCTGATCGTTTCACTAAAGTAACCTTTCTGTACATCATTCTGAGTGTGAAACTAATAATGGCCTGTTTCATGTGGCAGACTGGAAACGGAGACGTCCTCTATTTCTGACAGAGGAACAAAATTCAATACATCTTAATACGAATAAAGCAGCTGAGCAAATGGGGCTCTCCTCTCATTTGAAGAAAAACAGGAAGGGCTCAAGTTGTTTATCTCCATCAGGTGATAAAGACACAATTTTGAAAATGACTATAAACACTCCTTTTGGTCTAACAACTTTCTCTCTCTGCTTTTTGGGGGGTGAAATAGTTTTTATTTAATCTACATAAATAGTTTTCCAAGCACTAGCTCAACAGGTAAAGCAGAGTTAATAAAGGCTAAAACCACATTCCTTGTCCTCAGATTATTTTACCTCTTAATTATTATGAATGTAGTGGATTTTACATGAATTTTAATGAGTGTAATGTATGCATTTTGGTTCATATTGATGTATGAGGTCACTGGAGAGGGAGAGTGCCAAAGGCAAAAGTTGAGGAAAATACAGACAAGGAGGAGGTGAATGCGAATTAGAGGTGTGTTTGGTGTGTGGGAGTATGTGTGTGTGTGTGAGGAGGAGGAGGAAGAGCGAGAGGAAAGGACAGCACATACTTAAGTCCACAGCCAGAACTCCTCATGCAAATGTTACAAGGTGGAGGGAAAAAACGAGCTTCATGAATTAATCTCTCCACTTCCACTTCTTTTTTTGCTAAAGGCAGTCTTCCTCCCCAGCTTCTCCTGGTGTCAGGGAAATGAATTAGCTGTTTGTCATCCCGAGCTGAACTGGGGGAATCGGTAGAAGACTCAGAACTCAATGGCAGACAAGCAACAGAATGACTGGGGATGGATTGGAGGCTGGCTAGTTGGTTGGTTGGTTGACAGAGAGGCTGGGCTGTGACACTGCAGGTGCTACCACTGACTCTTCCTCCCCCCTCTTCCTCCTCCTGAGCCTGGAGGAGGGTTTGCCCGTCAGCCTGACCTTAATGCACGCTGTAAAAGAAGCAGCGGCTCATTGTCTTTGTGAAGATGGAAGATGGAGAGGAGGGAAAAAGCTACTTTTTGTGTTATTAGAGGAGGACAGGTGGTACTCTGTTTCACTGAGCCCTAGGAAATGCAGCCTAATGTTAGCCAAGGCTGCTTTCATGGCCTCGGGCTACAGGAGGGACGGAGATAGCAGGCAGTAGGTACTCGCTGCCATGGGGGAGATTTAGCATCGGTGTGAAGCTTCCGATTTGGTCCAATACACACACATATACACACACACACACACACACACACACACACACACACACACTACCCCACTCCCTTATTTGATCGAGGCAGGTAGTTTTCACCCGCTGCCCGATCACAAGGTAGAATTTTAGGGAAGAGTAGATTAAGTTGAAAGATTGGTTGTGGGCTTGACAGGGACTTGGCAGCTTGCCAGAGCAGGTGGCTTAAAAGTATCTGTTTCTGGTTTTCTTTTACACCACAGGAAGTTATATAGTGTACTTAGTGTACTCATTCATTCTTTATGATATAAGAGAATGGACACTGGGAATATCTAATGCCACTGTGTCTGTTTTGTGTGTAAGAGTGTTTACCCTATTCCCTAAGTCTGCACTGTTTGACATGCACATGAGAAAGAAGAGCCATATTTTGAGAAATAAATGCTCAAAAAAGGTTTATTTGACAGCAGAACAATTATTGCAGAGACACAAAATAACAACGTGGAAAATGTATTGCTGTATAGTTCTACAGTCTCTTGGTGTGTGTCAAAGACATGTCAAAAAACATAGCTGAGGGTGGTGTCCAGTGGCATTCAGACATATATGACCCCAACGTCTCTCTTCCCTCATTTCCTTACTATTAAATACATGTAAAATGCCAAGTTAGTGCAGTTCAAAGTGCTGTGTAGACTGTGAAAACAACTACAACAACAAAAAACTATTAAAAAATTTGAGACCAATGTAGACCAGAAAATAAAATGAAAATGTAATGAAATAGACTTGTTAGCTATAATAATAAAAATTTGAGTTAAATAAAAGCTAGACTAAAAACTAGATAAAATAGATTAAAAAGACAAAACAAAACAAAGAGATAGCAACCAGCTAACCTATGTCAGCATATTAATATAAACTTCACTTTGTTAGCTTGTTGGTTGTAGCAGCTAGTGCTATCATGGATGTACTGAAGTTCATCACTTTCTATAATGTGTCCTGTTTGTTTAGTGCTGTTCTGCCGATGTTTTAATTGTGGCACGAATGAAAATTTCAACAAATTAGTGATCTGTTTCATACTGTACATAGTTCCAATAAATACAATATATGCAACGAAGCATATCCTACACAATGTGATCAAAAGTCTCTCTGTGTATATATCATAAAGATCCTAAAGATGCTGCCAGGGCTATTGTGAATTATTACAACTTGGTTCTTATTTTCAAAGCCTTTCTATTAGTAATAATAACAAGTTAGTTGCCAGAATCTGGGAACGCTGCAACATCGCTATACAGGGTCTCACAGGACAGGAAAGGTGAGATTTAGTTTTAAACAAAAGTTATTTGGAATTGAAAACAAAAGGCAAGTGTAAAATATATCTTTTTGCCTCAACTACCGTACTCTCTACAGTTTTTGTGCACACAGTATTCAATACAACCTGATAACCGATGTTCTGGTACTTAGTTTTTTGAGACGTCACCACGTTCCCGGATCTCAGCAACTACAGTAACTTGGGGAATACAAAGTTACCATAACTGATAGAAATTATATCCAAAACCAGAATAAGTGATTGTGTGTATGTGTATATTAATGTGACATGTACACATGCATGTGCAGCACCCCTTCCTCACATCGTAAGTGGCTTGCTGCTGTATCCATATGAGTGACTTTTTGTGAGTGCGTGTGTGTGCATGTGAGCCTGGCTGTAGCTGCTGGTTGTGTGTATTGTGTAGCCTTCGTGTGGCACCCATCATTAGACCATAAGTGGATTGAATTTGGCCGTGCCACTTTTTACTGGCACAGTGTCCGCTGTATGTGTGTGTGTATGTGTTGTTCAGTGTTGTCTTTGTTGCAGACCATAAGTGGATGGACTCCGGGCTTTTTGCTTTATTTTGGCAGTGTGTGTGAATGAGTTTATATGACTGTGTGTGTGCCAGTGTGTACCTATCTTTGTTGTACTATAAATGGATGGACTCCCTCCACTAGCGTCCACCCTGTGTGTGTGTGTGTTGGTGTGTGTGTGTGTTGTGCTGTATGTCTTGTCTTTGTTGTGTGCCTCTAATCCCCAGGTCCCCGGGGCTCCAGAGGAACAGCTGAAGCAGGGGCAGCGGTGGCTTGTCAGCCCGGGGCTCCCGCTGCTACTCTCCCTTTCACTGCTCCCCATATGGTCCTGCAGTGCTGGGTCCCCGGGGGCCTGTTAGCACCGCACCACCCAGGCCCGGGCCCTGCCACCAGGCACCTCTTGCCTCCTGTCTCACCCCTGCTCCAGGGCCCGCCGTCACCCCTTGGTCTCCCTTTGTGGTGCCTTCCCTCCTCTTCTTTTGATTGTCTGGATTATGTCTCGATCTGAACCCAGATCGTTCCTCCTTGTTTTGTTGTCTTCTGTTGACCACACATACCTCCCCACCCCCTTCATCTCTTCCTCTATCTTTTAATTGATGTTTCTTTTCTTCTGTTCCCTCATCTGTGTCTTATTTCTTTGGGCCATGCCCTTCTATGCGGTGCGGTGAAGTTAATATGGGGATTTATGGCTCCCATTAGATGTATGAATTATCTGCCTTTCATTCCTGCCGGAAACTTTTTGGAGAAACTCGCCGTCCTGCTGCTGCCGACACTGCAGCATGGTGGACACAGTATATGAAGCTCAGGCAGTACGAGCTGGCCAATGGCCCTATAACAGCCGTGGCCCCTGGTGACTCCAAGGCTCCCTGTCTCTTTAAAGAGTGATTTAGGCTCTCCGGGCCCTCGGCAGACCTCGTTGCTAGAAAGTACCTCAGTTTATCTTCACCAACAGAGCCCCAAGCATCTCTAAATCAGCTGTCACTACCTCTCGGGGATTACCATGGATTTATAAATGAACAGGGAGTGCTGTTTCACACAAGTTATCAAACAGATCATAAAACACCTTCTCTGGGATTTGACTGTTTGGTTACACGTGTTGGAGCTGCGCCTTATGGTAATGCTGCTGGTTCGCTGAGTGTTGGCACCAGAGAGAGGATGTCTGTGATCTAGTTTTTTTTATTTTTATGATTTGGCTTCATCTGAGCAAGTGGATCTCCCCTCAAACAAGCACCTGATTGATCTACCTTAAATGAATCCAGGTAGATGATACTGCCTAGATGTCATACAAGTAGAAATTCCACGTAGACAAATTTCAATAAATTTGTTACTATCTGATTTATTGCATTTATTTAGTCTTTTTTAGAGAGCTTTTCACCTCAAACATTAATCTACAAAAAAAACATGCCTTTCTTGCTCAATTTGAGTGGAGCCACATATTGAGTCCTAGCGCCCTCTGTTGATGGCAGGGGGGTAGTATCCTAAAGCGACTACATTACACCTCCTCTGGTTTCACAGGCCAGCTGTACGTGGTGACGTGAAGTGGAATCTGAACCAAGTCTATAACTGGAATAAACTGAATTCGGTTTAGTGGAGAGGCATTCAAGAGTGCAATAATAATGATTCAATTCTATTCACTTTTATTTATATAGCGCCATATCATACCAACGTTATCTCAAGTCACTCTATCGCATGGAGCAGGTTGAGACCAACTTCCACACACACAAAGACCCAACACTCCCACCATGAGCAGCACTAGGCGACAATGGCAAGAAAAACTCCCTTTTAACAGGTAGAAACCTCGAGCAGAACCAGGCTCTAGGTGGGCGGTCATCTGCCTCGACGGACGGTCCATGCCTTTATTTGCCTACGATTTATTTTTGTAAACAGTGTCACGGCTTTTGTCAATCAGATTTATCTGATAAATGATCACAATTTGCTCAATTCAAAATACAAAGGGATGATGCAAGAGAGCCTTCACACTTAATGGTTACAACTAATAATAAAATCTGTGTTAAGTGTTGAGCTTTCTAAATGGAAGGAAATAATATATATCTACACACACACATTATATATATGGTATATATCTACACATACTAAGAATTCATTAATCTAAAAGATAATCATATTTAATCATCAATGAATGCCCCAAATCTACAGCACTAACTTGATATTGAAGACAATGCATAAGGAAGGTGAATAAATAGTTGTTTAATGTAATCTATGATATGTTGTACAGTATAGGGGACCACGCTATATTAGGGAACCCTTCATAAAGTAAAACATACTAAGTAACCTTAAGGAGAGTCTAAAATTGTGAGTCATGTCATGACTTGACCACTGCTGACTTTTTGGGACGGAAGTAGATCGGCCGGGAAATCCTCGTCTCCTTTTCCTACTTTGAAACTCAATCTCTTAGGGTTCCCGTGTTGTGTCTTTGAGTGCAATGCTGTCCTCCCGCTGCATCAGCTTCTTTCTCGCTCTCTGTCTCTGCTTCCATCCACCACAACACACCACCACCCTCAGTGCCTCCCTCTTCCTCCACCCCCTCCACCTCTGTGCGCAGGGCTCCAGTGAAGCCTGCAGCTGGCCAAGGCCTCCCCTCCTCTGGGCTAAAGACTCGGCAGGGGGGCAGGGCTCTGGATCCAGCTTAAAGAAAAGCAGGCAGATCAAGGACAAGAAATACTGGGGGAGAAAAAAGTAATGTATGATCCTCTCTGTGAACAACCCCCACCAACCATCCCCACCTCACCGCCAACCTCACCCTTATCCCCATTTCTATATAACTCTCCTCTCTCACTCTCTCTCCCCCCTCGAAGTCTCCCCCTGTCCAGTTTGGTTTACCGCTGCTGTTTGGGCTAACTGGTTTCAGATGCATGACAAAGCGGACGTCTCTCCTCTGTAAGCAGAAACACAAAGTGACTTTTTCCTCTTGTGGGCAGAGTCTCCATATCTACTGAGGGCAAGAGTCTACAGACTACAGACAGAGTCATTTCAGCATGGCAAACATTATGAGTGAAAGACAACTAGTTCAAAGGTCATTGTGGCAAATGGTATTTCAGTGACCATAGAGCTGATATAGGAATATATTAAAGACAGCCATGTGAAGGTATTCCCCCAGGGTCATCAGTACATTTCTGTGCCAATTTCTAAAAAGTAATCTTTTATCATTTATTTAGTTAGACTATGGACTTGGCTTTTTTGTTTTGTTTCTTGGTCACAACAAACTCACTATCAGAGACAAGTTTGATAGATTCTGGCCTAATAAAGGTGATGCTAACATGTTAGCATTCATTTGAAATCGTGTTCATGTCTATGAATGTAAGTCCAAAATCCCCCCTCCTTTTTGCTCTGTTGTTGTTCTCCACCAACTTCTGAGAAACATATCTGGCTCTTTAGCTGATAAAGTCTCCACTATGTTTACCAGCTAGTTTGTCTTCTATTTGGCTTAGTAGAAGGCCAGGAGTGTTTTGTGCTGAAATGAAGATTATGAAAGTGGTGAGACAGAATCAAAACAGTAAAATTGCAGACCGTATCACCAAAACAACAAGCTGAAAGATGAGCTGTGTAGAATTGGTGATAATTCTCTGTGGTTTAATTTCTGCCCCCTGAATGAAGGACCTTTTTTTATTTAGTTTGTCTCTTGTTTTTCTTCGTCTCATTTTTGTTGGCTTGAAAAATGCAAACACCTTTAAATATAGAAAGTATGGTTGTTGTTTTTTTTTTATCCATTGAGAAGCACAGTACCTTGATTATTATTATTAATTATTTTTACTGTTATTTTTCTACGTTTTAACTGTGATTGTCATTGTTAAATTGACACTGTATTCTCTCCACATTCACCTTATTTCTTAATAAAAAGAATTAACAAAAAATTGAATAGTGCAGCTTTAATTTGTATAATCTGTCAGTCTGTGTTAACTTTTAGACTTTATGTAAACAATACATTTTTATTTTCTGAATTACGTCCTGCAACAGTAGGAAAAATAAATTGGGTAGATAAAATGGTATGTAAAGTATAAATAATATATTGGATAAAATATGCAAAAGCATGGTGTGGTACTTTTAAATAATATTCAACAAATCAGATCTTCTTGAATGATGATGCAGTAATCCTTATCTTTGTTGAAGAAAGACAAAGAAGAAAAACATAAATGGATTTCATATTCACCTCATATTCTTCAGCCAAAGAATCGAAGCATATGTCTGTGAATGAGGCGCTGTGTGCTGTATGTGTGTATTGGCTTTACCACCATGCCAGTCATGTGTCCTCCATCAACTATTGAGCTTTTGCCTCTGGTGTTTCATCAGGTGCACAGCCTCATGTGTTAGTGCCTTGCACGAGCAGATTAATATTTTCATTGTCCTCTCTCTTTTGCTCTCCATGCTCCATTCATTGGCTTTTCTCACTTTCTGTCCTCTGTGCGTTTTTGGGGCTGCACTCTGTCCTGCTTCCCTCTCTTTCTCTCCATTCCATTTGCAAGGTGTGATATTGCTTTAATTGAGCAGAAACATGTGGAGAGATCAGACATATCTCGGGGGATTAGAGGAAAAGCTGGGAGTTTGTGCAACTGGCAGCCTGTGTTTGGAGCAAGGGGTCTGCTGGGAATGAATGTAGTTAGTGTGACCCCTGACCCTGCGAGCTGTTGACGTGGAAGCCGGCCAAGAGGGGTCCAACAGAACGCTTTTGTTAATCTCATTCAGGGCTCCCTGTGAACTGTGGGCAGGGGGAAAGCTGGCAGCTCAGACCTGTGGAATGCAGAGCTCTTTATTCCCATGCTTTGGAAACAGAGGTGGGCCCTGGAACTAGCAAGGCTCCTTTAGCAGGACCTCCTCCACTCAGCTCAATCGACACTGACAGTTTCCTGGCTTAGACTTGCCAACTGGCAGGGCAGCAGTGCAGGGGGGACAAATGCGCCCCACCAGGGCTGCAAAGGCCACAGGCAGCAGGACAGCACTTCTAACAGGCCGCTACAGTAATGTGCCCCTGTTGGAGAGTACCACTTAAACTCACTGCGTTTACTGTTGCTACACTAAGAACCTTTCTGCATCAGCAATGTGCACAAGCACAACAACACAGGCATGTAAAAGATCACTGACTTATCTGTCTGCCTAAGTATTATTATTATTATTATATTATATATATTTACATTTATATTTACAATACTCAACACTATTCCAATGTTTATACTCCTGACATTACTGACTCTGGAACTGCTGCTAGTGTTATTTATTTGAGTATTTTAGTGTTTTACTTTTTTAGTGCTGTGTTTACTGTTCCTGCTTTTAACTGTGTCTCATTCTTTTTATTGCATACTACGTAGCTGTTGCTTGCCATGTCCAAAAAATGTAATTGCTCAGGATGACCTGTGTTATACTGTGCACTTGACAAATAAAACACTTTGACTTTGATATGAAATAGTGGTGAATGGGAAACCTCATTCTGTCTCTACATTCTGTCATTGGCATCATCTTAGAAACAATTTAAACAATAATCATATTGACAAAACTATTTTTCTTTCTCAGTGTCGCCCAAAACATCCTATGATTGAAAAATGACTCATGAGCAACTACCAGCTTGGTTAATATAAGGGAATGATTGTGGTCATGGTTAAGAGAAGCCAAGACTAACTGTTGGTTTGAGATGAGAAGCGCACAAGAAGACGGTCCCCACCACTTTTGAAAGAGCCAATTTTGGCCCCATCACATTTTAAAAGCATGGTATCTCTATTGGAATCAGTGCAACTTAAAGGAAAATGGTGGTATTTTAAAAACTTTTTTTACGAATACATACCAAAGGTTTTGGAATTGGTCGAGTAGATTGTCTTCGCCGGCATCTGCGAACGGGCTGCAATGGCTGCAACGTAATCGTTGGGGGCAACTGCACATGTGAAAGTACGTCCACTAAAAGTGCTTGTGTTTTCAACTGACAGGCTCAGACTGTTATTGTGTCTGACAACATTATGGAAAGGATCCCTACAGAGACAGACCAACTCTGTCTCTTTCTGCAACAACTCAACGCCTTGTGAGATTTCAGAGAAGAAGAAGTGTTAACTAACAAATGAGAATGCTTTAAGAAAGGTTTATTTGCACAATAAGAAAAGATACGATTCAGTGTAAATAAAGTAAAAGCAAATGCACATTCTCCAGTGATAATGACTGTTATTAGTGCAGTTGACGTTGTGCATTTTATGCTGAGTATTTTCGTATTGTTGACTTTGTAGTAGCCTACGCCATGACCTTTTGATGCGCCATCATGCAATTTCCCCCCCTTATGTCCCCATTACTTTTCAACACTTCAACAGGGGACTTCCCCTCCCGCTAGCTGTGTGAGTTTTTCTGTGTAATAATTTTTTTAGCAACATTATGTGTTAGCTAATCTGGCAAAACATTCTAGCTTGTATTTTATTTGCCTTGGTGGCCTATAGTTAGCAATGTTGCTATGTGCCACAAGCTCAGCTTTGGAGTACAATGTAATGTAATAAGCTGTAGTTTTCTTTTAAGACATTTTGTGAAGGTACATCACTGACACGCTACTTCTACCTTTATAATAACAAGAGGCTGCTGGGAAGAAAAACATAAACGCAGGTTGCTGAACAGTTGACCAATGCTGTTGCATGTGACCAAAAATGAAATACAGCGAAATTGTTAAAGTCCTGTTGGAACCCCCTCAAGGACCCCTGGGAGCCCCCCAACCTCATTTTGTAAACCTCTTCTCTAAAGGGTGCAGCTGTGGGGATCAGAGGAGGCCCCCCAGTACACACACACACATACACACACACACACACAGAACATTAGCCACTCGCTGGTTAGGCCAGATCAGTCAAGATTAAATAAGTGTACCCCTCCACTGGTCTGAATGGAGAGCTGCTGGAGACTAAGTGGTAATCTGAGGCTGATGGGAATGAAACAGCCAAACACCTAAGCACACGCATTGACACTTCCTTCGCACTGACTTTGAAATGTGAATCTTAGCACCGTACGGTATGGGATCAGAGTGACAAAGGCCTTTGTCTTTATTATTCTGTGTTTCAAGAAGAGTCTGGCTGATAGACAGGAAGTAGGAAAGTCAGGCTTCGTGGAGGAGAACTCCTCCTGCTCCCATAGCGCTGCCAGTCAACTGAGTCTGCTGCTCAGCGGAGGCTGGGGAAATACCTGCCGGTCCGCACAATGGTGCTACTGGAATTACAGGGTCCCCCGCTGGTGAGTGGCCCAGCAACAGGGGTTGGGGGGGGAGTTGTGCACAACATCTACAGCTTGCTAAACTCGACCTGTGACTGATGCTTTAAGACACTTCATCCACAGCAACTGTATATGGAACTACAAGTGTGCTCAAATAAAAAGAATAAAACTTTATTTAATAATGTCTGAATGTCTGAAAGTATGTAGATGATTGAGCCAATACATTGTAAGATAACAATGATTAATCAAAAATTAAATCCATCATTAAATCAGCTCTTTTTATTTCATGGTAGCATGTTTATCATATTTAATTTTATTATGTTACTTTTTGAAAATGTTCCTGCTTCTCACCGCCAGCCAATCCCATGCCAATGACTTCTATTTTAATAAATTCAAATATTAGGGCTTAAAAATGTACTGAATTCAGTAGTTTATTTATATTTTTCTGTATTTATGCCTATGATTATTTATTTAATAATGATCTTGTGTTCATTCAATTTCAACCCATATAGAACTCCCCAAGAATAATTGTCAAATGACAAAAACATCAAACATCAAAGACTTTTTAACCACAGCCAATAAAATTAAATTAAATAAAAATAAAAATACTGGTTCCCCAAACAGCCTCAATGCCTAAGTAATACCTTATACCCAACCAACACACACACATACAGCCCTAGCTCCCTACACTATGCTTTTCTTTCTTTACCTGACTCTCTTCCTCTTTCTCTCTCTCTCTCTCTCTCTCTCACACACACACACACACACACACACACACGCACAGGCTGGTGGCCACGTCCTCCTCCTGTTTGCTGGTTGGAGTGTGTGTGCTGCTGGGCCCAGGCCTGTGATTTACCTGCTGTCCCTGACTTTAACGTGCCCCATATGGTGAACAATGGCCCATAAAGACGCCTCTAAACGAGACAGGAGTTATAAAGGCGGCTCAGACCTCAGCCCCAGCTCTGTTTATAGTACACAGTCTGATGGGGTTGGCTTCAGTTTGGACTGCACGCTACTTCTTATTTGATTCACATTAGATGATCATGTAACTCTTATTTTGTTGCTATTGATGTGTAGCTCAGACAATTTATGTCACCAGGTAACAAATAAACTCTTATTTATATATTATATGTAAAGTGTATGCTATAATGGATGGACATGCAATGAGTGCATGTGTGTGTGGGGTTGCTGAGCTGTAGCTGGCAGCTCTCTGTGCTGAGCAGATGGAATGTAGAGGGATTCTGGCTGCAGCTTTCTGTGTAATATAAAGATGTGCTTTCTCTCAGAGCTGGGTCTACTTCTTTGTGTCTCCACAAAATGAGTCACTGTATAACAAACACATTTAGCCAATTCCCTAATCCAGTTATTGTTGCAATAGGCTTGTTTAGACATGTAAAGAGTCAGTTAACCTAAATCACAAAAAATACATATTTTCTCACTTCCTCTGTTTTTTCTGCCTCCTCTCCAGAACAGTTTTTTTTGTTTAGTTTTTGATTTTATTTAATTATGCATGAAAGATAATTATTTTATTTTGTACTAGTTTACTTAACTTAGTAAATCTTCGCATGCCTGTATTTTTGCACTTTAATATTGTTAATTATTAATCTGTTTACCTTTGTTGTATTTTATTTACCCTGTAAAGCATTGAATTGCCCTGGTGTATGAAATGCGCTATAGAATTAAAATTGCCTTTCCTTACCTTACAACGGAGGTGAAAAGGATTGTATTTGTGGTACTCACAGGAAATAAATAATGACATCCAGAAAATCAACAACAATGGGTCCTCACAGAAACAGTGTAAGAGTTACTCTGGATTATCTACACAGCTCACTGTGCTACTTCATATAAAAAGAAATGTGGATGATTTGTGGATCATCCAAAATAATTTGGTTTCTGAATCAACATTATGCTATTGCATTTTTTACACATCATTTCTAATGCTGTGAGGACCATCATAATTCAGAGGATGTAGAACTAGACCTACAGTTTTATTTGGGCTTCCTATGATCTTACACTATCTTAGTTGTCATGTGGAGATATTGTAAAATGCACATTCTAGGGGCTGCAAGAAGGTCTTTGAACTTGGGCAGTGACTAAAAGTGCTTTCTACATACATTATCCAAATTGTGCTGGCATGGGTGGGAAGCAGAGGTTACGCTGATGCACTTGTTGCGGTACTGTCCTCTTGTTAAACAGTTCTGGTTTGAAAACTTGTCAGGTCTTCTCAATATGACAATTTTTCATTGTTCGGTAACCTGTATATTAGGTGTGAAAGTGACCATTGCACATCCAAAAGTTGTGCATACTACTATAGCACTGGACTTTTTATCAGCCAAGCGAATAATTTTGATGAAATGGAAACCACGCAAACCAAACTGCGTCAATATGGAGAACTGGTGCATGGACTTGCTATCAATTGAACAGGCTGCTCTGATTCTCCAAAACGATGTCAGGCCTATTCTGATAACCCCCCCCCACACACACCCTTTTTATTTATTGTCTTTTTTCTTTTCTTCTCTTTTTTTTGTTTATTGGTTAAAAATATTCAATAAAAAAGTGCTCTGTAAACTGAAAGCAGCAAGTATACATTAGGATAAATGATTTGGCATGCTGCAATGTGTGCAAATCGACTTTAAAGATTTTATTTTAAAGACCGAGAACAAACTGACTTCAATTAAAGGCCACCCACTGTCCTTCGCTTCTCTTTTGGCCAGATGTGCGGTGTTACTAAGATAGAGGGATGCTGCCCTGTCCACCCACATCCAGTGGCTGCGGAACATTTTGTTCTGTCTAAACCACACTGACTCACAAAAGGTTCCAAAAGGTGTGAGGACATTTTCTGACATATTCCCTCACTTTCTTTCTGTTTTTTGTCTCTCTGTTCATTAATATATTACTCTGTCAGTAATATATTATAACGTCTATCTATTTCTAAAGCCTGCTTCTTTTATTTATTGATTTTTTGATGTCCAGAACCTTCTGGTATTACTCTAGGAAAGAGGTACACTTCTATACATGGAATGAGCAAACACAATGTGCTGCTTTATCATGGATGTGCTCTGTAAACCAGACATATATGCTGTGTACTCTACAAATTCCCTTTGTAAACTTTGTTTACTTAAAATTTAAAAAATAATTTTTATAATAAAAATAAAGGTAATCTTACTTTACGCGCATGGTACATGCCAGAACGCCCAAGTACGCGTAAATCATAAAATCTGATCCAATGCAGATGACTGTTACAGTAACTCCATGGTTTTTCCACTGTATGACTCTGGATAAAATCCAAAATGAAGAATAGTTCTTTAAAACAGCCAGTACATCCGGTACTGATGTCCACACTGGCTGCTTTGCTCATGATGATCGGGGCTGGAAAGGGGACGAGCAGTGAGCGCCACGGGACATTCACACTAAATAAACTTATATGTTTATACACCACCGTACAGAGGTGGAGAGCTAGTGGGGCATGTAACTGTGTTTGAGCCCGCCCCTCAGGGGGTTTATGGCCAATGGGGCAGTAAAGATGTCACGGCCAACAACCAGGAGGGCTTCTTGCAGAGAGGGAAGAGGATGAGGGTCCAACATTTTATGTTCAGATGTCGTTATATAAAATTTGAAAGGCCCTGATTCCTGCTCCCTGTCCACTTTAAGGTCTTCGCAGTGGTTCAGCCCTCCTGCCGGATATCACAGCTAAACCTTTAACCTTGATGTGTCCCACAGTGTGCTCTGGCCTGGCCTCGGAGGTGGAGGTGACCCTAACACCCCCCTGGCTCTGGCCCTTCAGCCAGCCAGTACTATGTTTCCTTTGTTTAACCCCTGACCTGAGAAAACAAGTCGTGTCCCAGAGTTCTGAGGAAACTGAGGGAAAGAGGAAGTGTTTGGTTACAAATTAAATATATGCATGTCATGAGCCATAAATCGGTGGGCCTGCTAGCAGCACTGCTACTGAAACGGCATGTGGTACCAAGGCTCTCACCATAAAGTTTTAAGGACTCACTTCCATCTCTACTTTTCAAAGGGGATCTGTATGATGGCTGGACCCAAGACAAGATGGATCCCAGGTGTCTGGAAAAAAATAACACAGGAAAAAAAGGAAAGGAGAAAGAAAAAGAAAGAAAATTAAATGTAAAGAGAATAGAGTAGAATAGTGATTGTAGTAAGAGTATTAAAAGAAGAGACGTTGAAGAAAAGGTGGTGTGGAGTGAATATAGATGACATGGTTGCAGTATAAAAAAGATGGACTAAAGAGAAGACTACATTGGTTGTGTTAAGAATTGTGAGAATGGCTTGGATACCTTTGAAATAAAAAGAACATGATTTGAAGTTAAGAGAAAGTGAATTGGAGACAAAAAAACAACAACCTGCAAATGCACCAAAAAACTACAAAAAAAGATATCTTGCAAATGGTTTTCTGTCAAAAATTCATTATCTAGATCCAAAACTGAACTTTTAGAAACTTTGTGAAGACTTGATAGTAGGTTCCTCCTTGTGTTTCCATTGCATTTTACAAATGTTTTAGATATTCTGCAGTTTGGTACACCAATAAGCAAAGTGGTTGGGAGACAGAGAACAGAGGAAGAAGTGGAAATGATATTCAAACAGATTTACTGTAAGATAAAAGTCAATATGTTACACAACACCGAAGTGACAACAGAGAGAGAAAAAGTTCCCATGTTTAATTGATTTGTGGTAGTCCTTCAGAATTACTTTACTCAAAATTCTGATAAACAAGGCTGGTCTGTTGTGCTGGTTTTCTGTAGCTTATATAGCATACACTTATCGACGTGGGAACAAGTTATTATTTTATGCAGTATGGACATTCTACTGGAATCAGTGCAATTTAAAGGGAAACTGTGGTATTTTTAAACCTGGGCCCTATTTTTTACAAATGTTGGGGTCTAAATGGGCTGCAATGGCTGCAACGTAATCCTTCAGGACAATTGCACCCGTGAAAACCCTGTCCACTAAAAGTGCTTGTTTGTTCCTTAGGTTCAGTCTGTTTAGAAGTGTATGACAACATCGTGGAAAGGATCCCTACAGAGACAGAGTCACTCCACCGTCGTGTTTCCACCGTTGTCAAAGTCGTCCAGGGCTCCATAATATATCTATGGAAAACAAACAGGAAACAAACTGTGGCCTCCTGCATTAAAGTTGGATGCTAAACAACAGCTGACACAGCTAAATAGCCTGTCAAAGTGTCTTTAAGAAATACCAAAAATGTCTACCTGCTGAATTGAGGCCTGAGGTTAAAGTCTAAAATGCAATTCCTCTTTTTCTGACAGACAGCCATCAGCTCCCGTGTAATCCCAGGGCTTTGGGCCGAGCCAAGTGTTGACAGCTAGACAACACAGCCTTCACCGCACTCTAAAGAATGTGCTAAAGGATATAGATGTAAATTCTGCACACATTTGCCAGATGTAACTCAATCTCAGAGCCATTTTACTGTAATACAAGATTTCTGTGTCTAAATGAACAGCACATTCTGTTCCATCTACTTTTAAGGTAGACATCTGTGAAACTCCTGTTTCATGATTTTGTTTGTCATCTTTGCTGTTTTCCAAATTTTTCTGTCTAGATGGCACTTTGTTCTGTGTGTGTTGCCCACGCTATCAACTTGGTCTTCCTGTTTTTACTTTTTGATTAATTTTAGAATGCAACATTTCACTCCAAGAACTTCCTGATCAGGGGTCACATTGCAAACACTTATTTGAATGAGTGCATCATTGGTTTAGGCCACTGTGTGTGCATGTGTTGAGTGACACAGGTCAGGTGTGGGTTGTCCAGGCTGTAATGTGTTTGTGTGATGCATGGGGGCGGGGGGGAGGGGGGTTGATGGAAACAAGGTAATTCCTGTGTTGATATGGCAGTCTCAATCTCCCCTCTGGGACATGCAGGCAGTGGAGCAGTGATACACACAGGCATGGGTTACTCAGTAATGAACTCTTAGGGGCCCACAAGAATCACACCAACAGCTCAGTTGCATTTCTGCAGTGGTTTGATGCTACTACGACAGCAACATATTGCAGATAAGCTCAGAATTTGATGGTATATAAGGAAAATAACACTGAGCCCATGTGCGTCAAAAATAGCACTGATCTTTACTGATCTGAACATTTAAGGCTTACATAGGACATACTAGATGATTTTATTTGCTGACTCTCAACACCAACTAACCCAGCCTGGAACAGACCAGGTCCGAATTAGTCCCATCAGCCATCACGCCCAGATCATATTTAGAACTGACTCAACAGTCATAATGTGACAGCAAGATGCCCAAAACTGAAGACTTTAGATCTTGCCTCATAATGATCAAATTGTGAGCTTTTATCATCAGAATCAAAAGTATAGAAAAGTATAGGTGATTGTGGTCTGTCCATTAATAGTTACAGTGCAAGCAGGACCAGCAAGCAGCTTAGCATGACTTTTCAAGGTTTCAGAATCACCAAATCTAGGCTAAAAAAGCAGGCCTCAACTTGCATTCTTGTCTGTCCTTCTGTTCTTGTGAAAGGTCACTCATCATGGTCCCAATTCCCACTCTGCATTTAGGTAATTGTTGCCCAAATGCACATTTTATTGAAGATGCTTTGGTAGTTGACTGGTGTCAAGTTGTGATAGACAAGTATCCTTGCTGTATGTTATTTTGTCACAAAACATGTAAGGGAGAAATCAACTGTAGATTTTAAATGTGTTGTCGATTAATGCCTTCTTGAATATTTGTGGTGGTAGCACGCTACCCGGGCAAGACCAGCTGGTCAGCCTGCCTAGTCACCCCTATTGAAAATGACCTTTTCTCTGCAAGCACCATGGAATTACAAACATTTTATATAATAATGGAAGATAAAGTTACATCTCGGAGTCAAAAACCTGTTGTTGCTAAACTGCTTTTCCTAAAGGTACATTTAAAGTGCATTATTTTTGTTCATTATTTTATTGGATAGTAAAACTATGGGGGAAAAAAATATATAAAAGAAAGTGAGCAGCAGTGGTGTATTATAATAAATGTTGTTCTTTACCACAAACTTACATTAGAGTGAGGGTAGCAGGTGTATCTTTTTGAAAGGTGTGGAGAAAGCTCATAAGTGGACACTGCTGTCCCATTTACTGAGTGCAGTAAATGGGAGTCCTGTTTTGGGAAGTTAGAACTCTTGATATCATCTTTGCTGTCTTGTTGAACATGTGTAGTGCCACTTGCATGCCTTGTGATGGCATTCTGAATCTGAAAATAACAATGCATGGCATGTTTAGCTACGATGTCTAGAGACAGTGTGAAAGGCCTATAAACAGAGAGTGAAAAGTCTAATGCTGTGTCTCAATTCCCTTAGTACACTTCCATGCAGAACATAGTGTACACTATTTTAACCAGGAAAACCGAATTGAGATTAAGAATCTCCTTTACACTACATACTTACTTGTGTAATACTTGAATTATGACAGGGTATTGTTGTTTCATATCAAACACAGCCATTGTGCACTTAACAGAAATGATGCTCGCAACATTTGATCTCTTCTTCTTCTTTTTACTATCAAATTGCAACCAGGTGGAGCATTATCGCCAACATTTGACCTAAATTGTTGTCCAACAAAATTTCTGCTGGCTTTTTTGCTCTCTTGACGTCAGTTCAGTTTGATTAAAAATGAACGCGCTTATACGTGTTCACCAGCACAACTGCGGCCGCCATTTTCATAGGTTGGTGGTCCCTCTTCTTCTGCTACGTAGCCAAAATTGCCACCATTAAAGGTGAGAAGTTTGCAGTGTTCCACACTAAACTTTCTGGTTGCTATGAGTACATCATCCAGGTGCTTACAGTGCATCCAGGAAGTACTCACAGCGCTTCACTTTTTCCACATTTTGTTATGTTACAGCCTTATTCCAAAATAGAATAAATACATTTTTGTCCTCAAAATTCTACACACAATACCCCATAATGACAATGTGAAAGAAGTTTTTTTGAGACTTTTGCAAATTTATAAAAAAACAACAACTAAGAAATCACATGTACATAAGTATTCACAGCCTTTGCTCAATACTTTGTTGATGCAACTTTGGCTGCAATTACAGCCTGAAGTCTTGAATATGATGCCACAAGCTTGGTACACCTCTCTTTGGGCAGTTTCGCCCATTCCTCTTTGCAGCACCTCTCAAGCTCCATCAGGTTGGATGGGAAGCGTTGGTGCACAACCGTTTTCAGATCTTTCCAGAGATGTTCAATTGGATTCAAGTCTGGGCTCTGGCTGGGCCACTCAAGGACATTCACAGAGTTGTCCTGAAACCACTCCTTTGATATCTTGGCTGTGTGCTTAGGGTTGTTGTCCTGCTGAAAGATAAACCGTCGCTCCAGCCTGAGGTCAAGAGCGCTCTGGACCAGGTTGTCTTCCAGGATGTCTCTGTACATTGCTGCATTCATTTTACCCTCCATCCTGACTAGTCTCCCAGTTCCTGCTGCTGAAAAACATCCCCACAGCATGATGCTGACACCACCACCATGCTTCACTGTAGGGATGGTGATGGCCTGGTGATGAGCGGTGCCTGGTTTCCTCCAAACATAATGCCTGGTATTCACACCAAAGAGTTCAATCTTTGTCTCATCAGACCAGAGAATTTTGTTTCTCATGGTCTGAGGGTCCTTCAGGTGCATTTTGGCAAACTCCAGGTGGGCTGCCATGTGCTTTTTATTAAGGAGTGGCTTCCATTTGGTCACTCTCCCATACAGGTGGAT
>JAVQJD010014616.1:0-23184 GCA_036023655.1 Nannoperca australis
CTGGAGTGATAGTTGCTGGAAATGGGCCTCTATACACCTATGTACATATTGCACCAAAAACCAGACATTTGCAGCTAGAATAGTCATTTACCACATTAGCAATGTATAGAGTGTATTTGTTTAAAGTTAAGACTAGTTTAAAGTCATCTTCATTGAAAAGTACAGTGCTTTTCCTTCAAAAATAAGGACATTTCAATGTGACCCCAAACTTTTGAACGGTAGTGTATATGTACTGACCGACATTGGCATGCATTGAGCCCCGCCGTTAGTGTTAAAATTAATGACAATTGCAACAGTTTTAAATTCTATTTTCCAGTTCATCCTCTAAATGTGTGTGCATGTGTGTTTGTGAGTGGAGCTGTATATATTTCCGTCACTGGCAAACAAAGATGCTACCAATTGTTAACTAGAATTGGCAAGGCTCTTCCAGGTCATAATAGTAACACATCTAAGACAATTTAGCATCACTGTTGAGCCTGTAAATGGGTCGGTCACACTGACACAGACACAGATTCTGACTTCTGACGTCTGCTTAAATAAATTAGATGCTTTTTTTTCACTGTGCCCTAATGCCATCTTTGTTTACAAGCTGCTATTTGCCAAAGTCAGTGTTATATGAAATAAAAGAGTGATGCAGCCATGTAGGCTACAGAGCCTGTATCCTGAGAGCCCCTTTGCCTGACATATTTTTTTATTACTGTTTTATTACTATTACTCAATAATTAATTTTTACTAATAAATACCATTATTGTAAATATAATTTTATTTTCGTTTTGTCAGTCTGACTTTGGCAGGAAGAAACACAATGAACTATCATAGGAATTTTAAAGCAAAGCCACAAGTGAAAGAATATTAAGTGGGCTGTGGAAGTACAGCTTGCTATAGCTCATAAACTTAGTAGGTTGTCATTGTGCAGTGAAAATACCTCATGTCTGCAAATTTTCTCGGTCATACTTACTGAAAATCCTTCAAATGGATGCCCAATAGCGACTCTCAGCCTCAACTAACGACATCTTCAGTCTATTGGAGCAAAGGAGGGACCCTCTACACATTTGGATATAATGAGTTATTTAGCAGAAGTGTCAATGAAGTCCGAGAAGCATATAACAAAATGCTATAAAGCCACTCTACATGTTTTTCCTGAACATTTACCATGCGGCTTATCATTGTTCCCTATACACTTGTGGGGCACTGTCATTTTTTGGCAAATGGGAGTGTAATTGGTCCTTAACAGATAGACTGATAGCACAGAATGTTTTATAGTAATTTACCCAATGTAAATATCTAATATAAGAATGGGAATTAGGATAACAATATCTTACATGAGACACATTATTCTCACCAACTAGCTTATGACCTGACCTTTACTTCAGTTATTTTCTTGGATCTAAGAAAGCTTCGTTACTGTTTTCACAGGCGGAGTAGTACTCCCTGTCAATAGTAAATTACTTTTTGATATGTAAAGTTGGTGGAGTGCTACTTTAACATAGCTTTTATTTTCCACCACTTGTTGCAATGGAGCACATACAGTCCATTAAACGCATATACTATATACTTTATATTGTTATTCCGATAATTAAAGACATTGAGAATTTGAGAAATATTTAATTTATTCGATTAATGTTATTTTTTGGGACCTTCAGTGGCATAATATGAATAACTCAGGTCATGTCATTAAAAAGTTCCTTGAAAGTAAAATGCATATGATTAGTTTATTAGAAAATATTTAAATTTTGTTTTTCTTGACAGGGTTTGTACGTTTCCTCGAAGGGTACTACATTGTGTTGATCACCAAGCGCAGAAAGATGGCAGACATCGGTGGCCACTCCATCTACAAAATTGAAGACACCAGCATGATCTACATCCCCAATGACTCGGTCAGGGTTACACACCCAGATGAAGCAAGGTACTGTTTAGGAATCAGTCTGAAACACAGGCTTTAATTTCACATGTTTGCATTTGTGTGTGTTTATATATTTGGATATCAATGCATATCATACTTTTTTTTTAAGCAACTTATTTCAGATGTGTGTTTGACTGACTGAGTATTTGCTCTGCTAGATATGTGCGGATCTTTCAGAACGTGGACCTATCCAGCAACTTCTACTTCAGGTAAGACAAATTCTCCAAAGTCCAAATTCTCAAACAAGAAAACAAACAAACAAACAACATGGTTACAGTGTTAGGGTTAAAATCACTAAATGCACAAGATATTGTATCTATAAAAGCTTTGAGGAGGCTTTGGTTAAAGTTTTATTTTCTTTTTTTACCTTCACCAAGGTCGTTATATTTTCAGCTCCATTGTGTGTTGTAACAGTTCATGCAATGGTTTACAGGTCCTCTGTGTCCATTTCTTTCATTTTTGAGAGGCAATGTAATGAATTACTAAGGAAAATATATTTTAGGTTTAATTTAGCATGTCTCCTATTGTATATAACTGTAATGTATATGCATATTTAGTCTAGTACAACGTGTAGTGAAATTGTTTAAAACTCTATTTTGTAGTTTGGCCAAATCTTAAATTCATTATGGGACTGTACAGGCTGTACTCGTTTCATATTACATTGCTGTTGTACCCTGCAGCTACAGCTACGACCTGAGCCATTCGCTGCAGTACAACCTGACTCTGCTGCAGAGGCCTTACGAACTGTGGACATCACCAGAGTCCTCAGTTGAGGAGGAGGTACACACAAAGAGCAAGCAGGACAGCTTCGACATCTTCGAAGATGAGGGTTTGCCTACGCAAGGTGAGCAGAAGTTAATTAGTTGTCCTTATATTCCTTTTGTTTGTTGTGGTGGCAAATGGGTTGTGGTGATTGCGTTCAAGATAAGCAAGACAGAGACTGGAAGGGGAAAGGCACAATTGTGAGGTAGAAACTCAGGCTGGGAATGGGTTTATGAGAAGATGGAGGAAAGAGGAGAAGCTAGACCGGAGTGAACAGATTGAACGTAGCTTTTGCTATGTAAAAGCTACGTTCAGAGTAATTGCTGAAGTTCAAAAAACTTCTTTGCACAAAACAATGCAGATTTTATACTGCTATATTTATACTATATGAATTGAAAAACAGTGTATCTACACACAAAATGTGTTCTTTCATTTTTCTTGTCCATTTTAAGTAGTTTGTTTAAGAATATTAACATAATTTTGATTATTCAGAGTTATAGCTCAGAGTAATATATTAAACAAACAATTGGATATAATAAAATATGTGATGTAAAGGCGGATTAACCACATTAAATTATAAAGAGTAAAAAGCTGAGATGGCAGCTTTTAAAATCAGCTTAAGCTAGTTTCCCTTACCAGGAGTTTAGCTAGGTTTTTTTCTGCATCATGGTTTAATTTAGCTTACTACTTCATTTAATTAAGCTATACTTTTTTAAAATGTGAAATAACTAATTGAATTACGAAGATTCTTCAATTACAATAACAGCTATAGAAAAATCAATGAGTCAACTTAGCTTTACTTTCAGCTAGCTATGTTCCTAAAAATGCTCTTGTTCCACAGGTGCATCACTTCAGCTTTTTTTCAATTGTTGCTTTCTGATCATTTGTTCTGACCCAGTAAAATGATCCAGAGGTTTTATGTGTTCCTTCTCTTCCGCCACAGTGGTTTATGGCCTCCAGAACGAGCCGTACTACAAGTACGTGTGGAACGGGAAACTGCTGGACCGAGTCAAGGACATAGTACATCACGACTGGCTCATGTATATAATCCATGGCTTTTGTGGCCAGTCCAGTATCCTTTGAGCATTGCCAAGTCACTTTCATTTGTGCATGTAATTGTGTGTGTTTTTTAATTGGCATGGTCCAGTTGTTGCTTTGGGTTTAAAAAAAAACTTGTGCTATGTGCCATGCAAACTGTATGGTACCTTGTTTGGCCTTGTCGGGACAACTGTCAGCGTTGATTGATTTGATCTATCACACACTAGTTAGAGACACAGCTGTATCTCTCACAATTTCATCCTTTGTCGGCACTTCCCCTCATCTTTCAGCTTCAGCATCACATTGTTGAACTGTGCTTGGCCTCCATCAGAGCACGTGGAGTACATTGTGAGCGAGAGTGTGTGATTCACCATAAAACTGCAGAAGCAGTTCGTGTTTGTTTTTAGGGCTTTAGCAAAACAAGTATTATGGCAATTAAGCACTGGTTATCGGGTATGTCAACACTGGCACTGGCATTATCTCCTGTTATCTGCGGGGAAAAAGCAGCAACATCGTACATTTTTAGTCAGATAGGCTACATGGTTTTTATTTTTGGGTTGAAGACAAAAAACATGTTTATACATGCAAACACACATGTTCTTTGTTTGAATTTTCTTTTTCTTTCACTTCAGTGCTTTTGTAGCTTTTACGTTGAAGTTTTGACTAGACATAAGCTGCATACCAGGGATTAGTACTAGGCTCTACATGAATAATTTCCTCTGTATTTCTTAAGAAGCTTTTGTAGTATTGATGCATGGGATATTGCTGCAGAGGGACTTCGGGCTTAACTAGAACTGAGTAAACAGTCTGATTTATTATGGTAAAAGTCTGCCTACGGTTCAGGTTTCAGATTAATTTACAATCAAGTCACCTTTGCATAAATCACATTAAGCAGTGTAAAATATGTCTCCTTTTTGCCTTTCAGTCAAAAAACCCCTTATTTATTTTTAATGAATTGAAAATAAAAAGTTTTTGTGTTGCAGCAGGCTGATAAACTATGGTGCACTTTTCAGTCCGTACTGCTATCAACACTGTTGTCAATCTTATCAGGCAGCGTGCTGCCACAGTGGCATTGTGTGGGCGCTTTGAGTTTATACAATTCCTGGAAACTGTTTGGCCTTCAGTGCTGTTTTTCTTAGAGCACGAGAGGATGGATGGGTGCAATAGGAGGAGGCTGAGTGGATAGCAAAAATGCAAAAATGTGATACATATGAAGATACACTGAAGCAGGCAGGGAAAATAATGCCAGTTTTAAAAAGGGGCATTGGGCCTTGTTAAAATATTCTGATACACATGCCTAAAAATTGATTAATAACTTTTGTAGGATTCATTAATTAGTTTTTTAAAAATGTTATACTGTGGATGGCAACAAAATGTAAATGTAATATGGACCCATTTCAAACTGTGTTAAATACTTAGGTCATGACATGGCACATAAAACACAAGGAATGAGAAGGAGTTACAGTTATTGTTTTATTACATGGTTCAATGCTTTGTTTCACTTGGCTAATGTAACAGCAACATCCCCCAAAATCTGCTTTTAGTTTTTGATCAAAAATGCTTATATCTTTACTTGCAGGTATCTTTGGAGTTTATAAGGTTAATAATAATAATAATGATATTAATAATAACTTTAATAGTGTTTATGTTTATTTTACACAGATTTAAGATTTAAGCTCAATTATATAATAATTTGTGAATGAGTGTGGTTAGAGTGGAAAGGAATGTTGTCAGTCATGTATAATTGTTATTGCATATTAGTCCTCCTTAACCCAATTACCGCAGAGCTTCTGATCTACGGCCGACCCGTTCACATCACCCTCATTGCCAGACGCTCTAGCAAATTTGCCGGGACCCGCTTCCTCAAAAGAGGAGCCAACTGCGAGGTACAGTGGTTGCCGCGGCAACAGGGAAGAATAGACAGTGGAGACAGGGCGGAGAGCCAGTGGGATGATTAAGATGACCAGGTTGATCATGTGGTGTTCATTTGACCCACTGCTTCTTCCTTGACTATGTATGTATGAGTGTCTGTGTGGTGGGAGGGGTGAGGAACAAAGATTTGCGCTTTCAGTTTGGAGTGCTATCCTGAGATTAGTTTTGACACAGTTTTCACAGGTTCCTGCTATTGGGTTCAATGCCAAGTAAAGAGGGTTTTTTTTATATACAACATAGTAACCATCTTTCATTGTGGCATACTGTCTAATTGCCCTTTATAACAACACAGACAGTTTGACTTGTCACAACAGGAAATGGTAATTAGGTGTAATTAATATTGTTAACAATGACTCTGTTCCATTTAGGTGTATCAATAAGCCGTGTCAGTGAGCCAGCATGCACAGTGGCAGAGCCCTGAAACTAGTGAATCCATAGGGAGTGCAGCCCTAATTAATATGATTAATTACACGTGGTTATCCTGCTATGTGATGTCAAAATGTCTGCTGTGAAAAAGACCTTTGGGCTAAAAGTGTGGATTTACTTGACAAAATCTTTTTGTTCATGCTGAGGTTTAAAGTTAATTCTTGACCTTGGAAACCTTGGAGGTTAATTTAGAGCTGTGGAGCTTTTGATCATATCACATGATCTTCAACAGCAGATGGAGTTTGGAGTTTTTAGAAGAGATGTTCAAATTTCCATTTTCTATGTTGATCTTGATCATTTCCATCTGCTGATGAACATCATGTGATATGATCAAAAGCTTCAGAACAGCTACTCAGCAACTGTTTCTATTTCCATTGTTTTCTGAGCACTTTATGGGTTTCTCATCCTTGTTGGCTCAAACGCTGATGTTCAAAGTTCATTCTTTTTCCTGGAAGCAGCAGTTTACTAGCTGTTCTGGAGCTTTTGACTATATCTCATGATCTTCATCCACAGATGGACAAGATTAAAAATCAGATTTTCTTGAACTGTTAAAAAAAAATAGAAATCTAAACATTTACAATTCCATGACAATTTGGCAAAATCCATCTGCTGATGAAGATCATGTAACATGATGGAAATCTCCAGAACGGCTACTAAATGGACCTGGTGAGATTGGTTTATCAACCTTGTTTGTGGTTTCTTTGTGTTTTCCTCTTGCTTCCAGGGCGATGTGGCTAATGAGGTAGAGACTGAGCAGATCATCCATGACGCCTCGGTCATGTCTTTCACAGCAGGAAGTTACTCCTCATACGTCCAGGTGCGAGGTTCCGTCCCGCTCTACTGGTCCCAGGACATTTCCACCATGATGCCAAAACCCCCGATACGATGTAAGAGTCTTAACGCCTTTTTTACTTTGTACATCAACATCTTCTTTGTTGTCCAGTATCAGAATAATTTGTGCGAGGTTTGAGACATCATGTGTTATATTGTATATTGTCTTGGAATCGTGGTTTGGATTATTGATGGGCTTTTTGCTATTAAGGTGCCCAACATCAGCTTTATAATGGAAAAAGTAGAGAGTTGGCAAAGGAGCCCAGGCTTTAATGGAACATCTCTCTCATATCCACTTCATCCTTATACATAAAGACAGATAACAAATGAAACATACTGATATATCCTCTTTGAGTGGTTAGCCATGCAGTACCACAGTAGGTATTTAACTATTTATTTCTATAAGGCTCAATGTATTCATTGTAGCAGCAGTCCACGACCAGAAATGACTTTGTAAGGACATGGGAAGAATGTAATTGGAAAAATTGTATTAAGTAAGAGTGGCTTTATACCAGGGCCATTCTTCTCAACCACTGGGACACAAAAAAAACAAAATAGGTGAAGGCAGGACGCCCTCCTCTTGTATCCATTCTCTTGTCTCATTATAAGCAGGATAAAAACACAAAACCAGGGCCAGAGAGAGGTGATCAGGTCCCTAAGACTGATGACATTGGAGACTGGTGTGTGTGCTTGTGTGTGTGTGTGTGTGTGTGTGTGTATACACACAGACAGACACCAGTGCTTGCATGTGTACAATGCCTGTATTAAATCCTAATCTTTTTTCCCCAGTTTGCCCTTTAATTCATCCTCAGATGACATTTACTTGAGATAGAGACACTGAGCGTGTCCCTAAGATCCCTCTGTGTATCAGCTTACCTCATCATCCTGCTCCCACTTTGATCCTCAAAAACAGTCCTTATCTGACATTTCCCAAATGTTGCCTAATTCTTGCACCATCGGTTTATATTTCACTGTGTTTACATGTAGTTTGACACAGTTTGCCCTAGTATTGATGTACTTGGCTCCCTTATGATTATTTTTAGATCACTTACTACTTACTTGTCATTCACTTATACATATTTGAGTAGATGAAAAAAATGGGTTTGGGTTGCTTCATGGAGTCTGTCATAGTGTATTTTTTGTGTTTCTATGGCTCACTAATTAAAATGTTAGTTAAAAAACCAAAGAGTGAAAACGACATGTTTTAGTTGTTGCATGTTCTAGTCTTTGTGCTAAACTAAGCTGACCATCTGGGGCTCTCGTGTAAAGACATGAGCGTGGTATTGACCTTCTCATCTAATGCTCTGCAATGCAAACAAGCATCCACCGTAAAAGAAAAAAAAAAAAAAAGCCCCACTATTAGTTTGCAGGCTAGATAGCTATTTAACTGTTCAGCTGCAGCACACTATACAGGAAGGAATTTTGTTTGCACAAAGACTGGAAACAGGGGAAACAGCTAGCCTGGCTCTGATCAAAGGTAACAAAACCTGCCCACCTGACAGGCCAGGATAGCTGTTTCCCTGTATCCAGTCCATTTACTAAGCTAAGCTAATTGGCTGTGGGCAGTAGATTTTCACCATACGGACATGAGAGTCATATTGATCTTCTCATCTAACTCTCGGCAAGAAAGGCAATAAGAGTGTTTCCCAAAATGTCTTCTTATTACTATTCCTTTAAGTTTAGATGCTGGTCTGGTGTTTACTGGTGTTGTCCTAACCATAAAAAAAATGAAGAATACATTGACATACATTTTTTGGACTGCAACAAGGATGACTAATTGTAATCTCAGTGCTTTCTTAGGCCCCCACCGTCCTGAGTAATGTGAAGCAGACATAAAATCCACATTCAATACAGTTGTAATATCTATTTGATTTTGATGCAGGCTGCATAGAATGACATCTATTAGACAAATCTAGGTCAGTGACGTGGCAAAAAGACAGTTTGAGCCCAGTGTCTGTGCATGCAGAGAACATATCAAACCAAGCATCAGCCATTGCCTCGTCTCTGTCATTACCGCCACGACTCATTGTTACATAAGTAGATATATGATGCGTTTATAACTGCCCTGAAGTGGGCAAATGTCCTGGTTGTGAAGGAGATGACCTTAATAGGTGACTCTTCGTCGTCATCGTCATCATCATCATCATCATCAACATTACCTTCTCGAGGTGCAATAAGAATGTTATAGGTTGTTGCTGGCCCTATTAAAACAAGTTCCCTCATCTACATCTACTTTTGCTCTTTCTTGCTGTAACGAAGAAGCTTGTATTCTAAATTTACAATTTTTAAAAACGCCAAACGCACATACCCAAATCACTGATCTGATTTCAGGATTTCAGATTTTGCTTGGCGATTCTCATATTTAGCTGACAAATAAAACACATTCTGTTGACACTTTCACACATTATACCCTGGATGCCCTAAATATTGAACAGTCACTTTGACTTCTCTTTCAGTGGACCAAGCTGACCCGTATGCCCATGTAGCTGCCCTCCATTTTGACCAGATGCTGCAGCGGTTTGGCTCTCCTATCATCATCCTCAACCTGGTTAAGGTAACATACACACACACACACACACACACACACACACCCACACACACACACACACACACACACAAGCCATTAGTCATTTCGGATATATGAGGCAGAGTATAGGGAGCTTCCTGCGGCTTATTAAGTCATAATTCGAGCAGCTGATCATTCTTCATCATCCCATCACCTCCCACTTGAATTGTTAGCATAGATATATACTTTTCTAAATTAGCAACATAAAATTTATGATGAATTAGCTATTAAGAGTTGCAATGTACCCATGGGTGTACAGACAACTATCACTGGATTACAGCGATACTGAGGAAAACTTAAAAACGTGATCATTCTTAGTCAAGTTCTGGAGTAACAAGGAACTTTTTTTTTCATGATTTCTAAGCAGATTTATGGACGATTTCTTTCTAATGGACAAAGTTTAAGTCTCGTGGAATTAAGAAATATTTGATCATGTCTGTGTGGTCAAATTTGAGTTACGACAAAAGTGAAGGTGTACAAATTTTACCGCTAACTGCCGCCCACTCCTGCGCACCCTCTCCCTGACAGCTTGAAAACCTCTGTTTCAGAGGGAGACAGGGAGGAGTAGCAGTGTCTCCTACCTCTCCCATGATGTCAGTCTGGCAGCCAGTGTCACAGTACTGCTGCAGATTGCACGAGTCACCCGCGATTCCAGTGCTGTTCGCCACCTCGTTGGCTGAGTCGCTCATAGACAAGCTGCTTTGGAAGTTCACTGTCAGCTTCGCCAGGCACTGTGGGATGGAATAGTGATTAACTCAGCTCAATTTTAAAGATGAAATCATCTGCAAAATCATAATCATATAATATGACTAGACTAATACCTGGCTTTTTCCTGTTCCTTATTAAAAACACTTGCCTCCAGTAATAGATTGTGACATTGCCAGGAAATGCCTCTACAGATGTGGCCTGACAATCAGACTGAGTCATCGTCTATTATTCATTAGATTCATCTATACTCCATTACATTTTTTGCTTTGCTGACAAAATCAAGAGACGTGGTCGGTGATTCAGATGTCTGGAAATGGGTTTTCTTGAAAGACAAGGATGACAAGCAGCAGAACAGTAGAGGATAACTGACACTAGAGGTCAGCAAAGAATACAACAAGAAGAGGCAATCTTTGAAAAAAATGAGATACCTGGATGAGGTCCTGCCTCTCCTTCTCGCCTGTGCTGATGGCCTTCTTGATGCTCCGCAGCTCGTTGAAGATGGCTTGAGCCTCGTCCAACTTGTAGTTTGTCTGACTGCAGGACATCTTCCTGTCAATCCTGTGACACAAACACAAACACAAACACACACATTAAAATAAGATTTGAGATTTTAACGTCGGAGATTAAAACAGCTTGATGTCCTTTTGTTTGGTACCTGCAGTACGTTCTTTGCCCACGTCTTTGTCGTTTTTCCCTTTTTATCATTCTTTGCCTACTTAATTTTTTCTTGTGTAATATTTTGTTACAATATGTATTTATTGTTATTTCTCATTATTATTAATAATAAAAAAATTGTTCAGAATGTTCTATGAAGATAGGCTTGTTTTTATATGTTTCCTTGCTAAGCGGTTGTCTACTTACAACAAAGACATTTAAAAGGATCCCTGCTTAAGCTTTATGCCTATAAAGCATCTAACATTTTCTTTAACCTCTGGTCAGTTGATTTTTTGAGCTCCATAGGTATCAATTTTAGAATTTAATAATTTGACTTTTCTACAACATTATATCATCAGGGTTCATACGGCGTTTTAAGAGTAAAAGAAGTAAAAAGCACTTTTCAGGCACTTTCAAGGAACCTAAACATATTTCAAACTCTAGAAGCCTTTATCATCACATCTAATTTTTTACTATAAATGATAGGAGACAACAAACACATATTACGACGGGATTGTTTCATTTTAAATATTAAAAGGTTTTTGGTTCACGAGTGATTGGGTCAATGAAACACCAGTTTATGTTAAAAAGCAAGTATTTTTCAAGGAGTACATTCAAATTCAAGCATGTTCCTAACCTTGAAAACATAAAGTTTAAAATTAAGCATTTTTCCAAACTTTCAAGACTTTATAGGAACCCTGTAAACATAACATGTGGAATTCACTCATTCACTTACTAGCAACAGGGTGGGGGCTTTATATTGGAAAACCAGTCAGAGGAAAATAAGTCACAAGAAATTCATCAGATGAACATCTGAAGTATTTCTGTGTGGGAGGTAACATCGATGAACCACTCAAGTGTTTTTTTTAGACTGTGGTCAGTTATGAAATACTGACACTGCATGTGACAGGCCGGTGTAAATGATAATCTCTGTTTCCACATGCTGAGAGATTCTGTCAGCCTTTAAAGTGCTGCTTTTTAAAGACTCAGCTACAAGACTGTTTTAAAGATAAATAAATAAATAAAGATCAACCCAGAGACTATTTATAAGGTCTCTATGAATTATAAAATAACAAAAACAGTTGGATCCACTATTCCTGCCAACGTATGATGAACAAAATCTGCTCTCCTGCTTTGAAGGGAATGGTCTTCTTCAGTGTGGGTGTGAGGAGGGGGTTTGGCTGGGAGCTGGAGGAGTGTGGCGTGGTGCCTCTTCCATCACTGGGCCTTGCACGTGGCCCCCGCTCTCACCACAGCCCGCTTCCTTCACTCTCCTTCAACAGCAGGTACTGTTCATCCACCCGACCCTGCCTCTTCCTCCAAAAACAAGCTCTGCTTTGTCCCCCCCCACCACACCCCATTGGCCAGGGCCTGGAAGTTCATACGCTTAGCAAAAAAAGAAAAAAAAGGCACTGCCTCAGTGCCTGCCTGTATTGAAGCCCCCACCCTGTCTACTGTAGAGAAGCAACTATGCTCACATTTTCTTAACAAGCAATAGGTTTTAGGTTGATTAAGTCCTTACAACCACCAGCTGACATGTTGGTTGCGGATCCAGAGTTAAGTCTGCACAGTGAAAACACGCACAGTATCTGACAATTTGTGAAATCTGTCAAGATAAGGCCGAATACAGATGAGCAGAAAACCTACGTGTATGCCAAACTGTCCAAAAGAGATAAACTCCCAAATTCTTGTAGTCGGGTGGTGAAGATTAAGTGGGGGCATTTTCTACGTCAGAAGCAGTTTGTTTGCTTTATCTGACGTGACATGGCGTGGAGAACAATTAGCTGTATTGCTGACAACAGCTGAGATTGGGAAAAACCACAGACGTAGGGTCCCTGCCGGCCTCAACGATACGGGCAAAAACCAGCCCAGAATAAACAATAGGACACACACACACACACACACACACACACACACACACACACACACAACAACTCAAGAGGAACATGCATCCATGTTTTCTGCAAGCTGTGTATTCTCCTGGCTATTCTGGGAATCACTTGAGTTGTGTATTATCTAAGAGATAAGGGACTCTTTGCCAGGACTCAGGAAGTGCAGAGGAATTTGGTGCCAGATATCTCTGTGTTTTTGAAACTGCTCTCAGGCCCATACCTCTCCCCCTCCCTCCCTGCCTCCTCCCCTCTCCATGGAGGAACTTCCTCTCCAGGCTGAGCCTTGGCTCCCTGCACTCCACTGGTGCATCCTCTTCCTGAGGTGGAGTCCCCTTTTCCATCAAAAACTCCCTCCATTTGCCTTTTCTCAAACGCTCTCTTTTTTCTTTTTTCCTCCCGAAAGGTGGAGCTTATAATTCTAACATAAAATTTGGGACTGCTCAGAAATGTTTCCAGCAAAAAGACGCTATGTGTTTAAATACCAACACAACACAAACTAAAGGAAAATATGAAACTGCCTCTAAAACACAAGCTCCTTATTCTTTGATGTGGGTCAAAGTGTTGTTTTTCTCAATATCATTGACATACCACAATTTTCTTACTTATTTTATATGAAACCTGTTAAATTAGATGAAATATTTTGTATGAACACAAGCAGACATGAGGAGAAAGGAGGGAATGAGGGGAAAAAGGAAAAGGCCGCTGGGTGGAGAGCAGCGAGGCCGAGGGTTGTAGGAAGGAGAAGGGTGGCCGTGGGAGGAAGGGAGGGCCTAGGACACAGAGACCGAGGAACACTCACTCTTGCAGGGTCTCCACTCCCATTTCCTTATACTGCAGCTCCTGCTTCACCTGGGCCAGCTCCTGCTTCAGTCTGGAGAGCTGCGGACACAAGGCGGAGCACCGGGTTACCATGGCACACAATGGGCTTCTCTCACCACCAACACCGGCCAAAACTGCCTAGTCATGACTATTCACATCCAGGAATGCTCTGCTATATTTACACACACACACACACACACACACACACACGCACGTATATATACACATATACAACAACTCAAGAGGAACACACACACACACCTGAAAAAAATATTTGATTAGGGTTTCGTTTTGGAAAAATACTAACATGCTATCTGTTACTGTGGTCTGTAAAAATGTAATGCTGTCGTATATCAACTTTAAAGGGGCACTCCACTGATTTAACACATCAACTTCATTTTACTGGTCACAGGGAGTATTCTTCAGCATGTGAGAACAGTATAATGTTGTCAGTGACTCTGGAGGAAAATGTCTTACGTTTGAGAAAATAACCCTGATAATGTCATCAGTTGTCTCAGTGTGGGCTTTGCGACTACAAGTTCTTTAAGCAAAAAGCTTGTGTTACTAACTGGGGACGTTGATGTGACGTTTATCAGGGAGGAAAGGTCTGCTGAAAGATGCTGCGGAGTTGCCTTATGGGTAATGTAGGATCCAGTGTTTCAGGGGATTAGCCCGCATTAGGGACTAAAGGTCAGAATATCTCAGACACTACGGCTCTGCTTTGACCACTTTTTTTTAATCAGTATGTTGTAAGTCCACCAACATTGTGGACATCCGATAGTAAATGGCTGGAGTTGAATTGCATTGTGATGACATGATCCTAAAATTCGGTTAACCACATGACGCTTCAAGCAAAATCACTTGTATGTGACTTGTATGCAAGTGTGTTCTTTGTGTTACATGTTTGAAGAGTTGTGTCTAATGTAATGCATAACAGCAGAAACAGTTCATCGTACTGAACATCAGCTTGTTTATGTTAGTTGAAATTTTGCTGTCATTTGACACATTGTGATATACTGTATATTGCTATCAGTAAAATTGTTAGACGTTTAAGAGTCTACAGCCATGCTAGCTGCTCAATGAGGCCGTACTAAGGCAGCTAAATGCTAACATTAGTATGCTCACAATGACAACGTAATAGGTAACGTCTACCATGGTCACCACTAAGCTAAGCATTTTAGCATGTGAACCATAGCTAATTACATTTCTAACAGGTATTTGGTCATACCCAAAAATATTGGATGTGGAAGTTGGTCTCGACCGGCTCCATGTGATTGAGTGCCCTGAGATAACTTTGTTATCATATGGCGCTATATAAATAAAATTGAATTGAACTGAATTGAAGAAATACAATTATAGAGATAAATGAAAATGTCAGATGATCAAAGTTATTACAATTCATCCTCATGAAAGTCATAAAATAATAAGAAGTGATTTTTATTGGAAACATGAGCGGCCATAAATCTCTTTGCTACATGCTGATTTGTGGGTGAAGCCTGGGAATGACAAGTCGATAAGGAACGTGTACTTAACAATTGTCATCATTAGATGAAAAAAAAACAAAAAAACTATGTACACTTAACAACATTAATTAAATGAATCATCTCTGAGTGGGATTTCCATAGGAACATTAAAGTCCCACTCACCTTTTCAGCATAACACCAAAATGTCCCTGACAAACCTTCACCTAGTGACTGATCCCAAAGAAATGTCCAACTTGGACCTGAGTCAGTGACCTAGCCTCTACCTGACCCTTTGATGATGATCTCATCTTCATCCTCTCGAGGCCCCAGGCCAGAGCCACAGTATCCTGTAGGGGCCACACCCCAGCCCCCTTTTCTGCCCAAAAGGGCCCCTCATTGTTCTCCTAAGATAATGACTTACCCGCTCTCGTCTACAAGCTATTTCCACTTTTATTTGGTCAGGGTCGTATTTCGCGTTTGAGGACGAGCCAGAGAGCGCTGTGAACACAAAAAAGGACACAGAGGGATCAGCAGTTAGTTGATAGTGATGATTTTGAGGTTAACTTGTAATACTGAGAGTTGAAGGGGGATCCGGTGTTGTCTCCCAGCCTTTGCTTTCTGTGGACGCCCCCCTGGCCGCTTTGTGTGCGTGACAGCTGGAGTCTGCGGTTAAACTGGGTGGAGGTGGTTAAAAGAGAGGGTGGCGTGAAGCAGGAATGGGGGCACATCCAGCCAAGATAATTTGGTCAGCTCAGGTCAGAGTTTTGGTTGTCATGGAGCCAGTTCACACTTGTCTCATCCTTCAATTCTTTCTTTTCATGCATGCATTTTTTTTTTATCATGAAACACAGGGTTGCGTGTCAGGAAAGGGAACTGGACGTAAATGCGTCTTACTGCTGGTGATGGAGCGGTTGTCCTCAGATAGCTCATGGAAGAGCAACATTTCCTGCTGAGCCAGCTCCAGACGCTGCTGCTTGACCAGGTATATTTCCTTCTTGGCTTTGAGGGCCTCCTGGGCCACCACAAGGTACTCCTTCAGCATGCGCTCCTGCTCCTGTCGCCATTGAGTCCGTGGATTCTCAATCTGGGTGGTCTCTGACAACAGGACACGACACACGCTGCTAAAATAAAGACTATAAAGACGTGTTATAATAAAGCAAGAAAAGCAAGAAGGTCCTATGTTAAACTTATTTGAGACACAGAAGCATCCGTACTCTGCATTGACATTCAGCTCTCATTTATCCAGTGTGTTATACAGTAACATCCATGTTCATGTATTTTTCTTATATTCATTCAGTGCTTGGAGACAAATGGGGATGTACTCACTGTTGATGTGGTCGATGTAGTAAACTCCCACTTGCTGGTCGTAAACTTCCTCCCACCCGAGAGGCAGTTCATCTCCAACACAGTCGGCAAACGTCAGCGGTTTGGTGATCCTGAAACGATTTTAAATCTATTCATTGCTCGTGGAATGGACATATGAACTTTAATAATATCTTAAAAATAAAATAATAATATACAGTATCTCCATTAACTGGATTTTACAAAGCCTTACAATAGTCAGGTTTTGCCTCCCACATTATGTAATTTTCCATGTTATTATTAACTGGCCGAGAGGGGGCTCTGCTTCATTTGTCATGTATATAAAAAGTGTTTTCAATGTTAATCGAGGGGAAAGAAGCAAAAAGTAAACATTCATTCTAGAAAATATTCTCCCCTCCAGCAAAAGGGCACCGTGTACCAGTCCTATGTTTCGGACCAGAGTTGTAGCACTGCCTCCTATGTATGTTTTGAAAGGTGTATTATCACAAAGAGACACCCTGTCACAATTTAACAATTATCCAGTGATCCTTTCAGATCTGATCAGTACATATAATATGTTTAAAGCAAAATATCAGAAATAATTATTTCTCAGATAATGTGTTTTAGTATTATTTATCACTATGCAAGTTTTAATTTTTATTAATTAAGCATTTAACGCCAAACTTTCAGCTATCTTATATACAAAATAGAAGCAAAGAAAAGCAGATCAGGAGAAAGTTGATAGTTCTGAAGATAAGGTGAGGAAATGACAGCATCTCAAGCGTTCACTCTTGATAAACTGTGAATCAACGCCTGGAGACTTTTCATGTACGTCAATGGTAAATAGTTCAAAACATCACAACGCACTGGCTACAACTGCCCTACAAAGCTTATTGCAGTAACTACATATTAAGTCAAAATCTAGTTAAGACCAGAAACTGACTTGACATTTATTTTGCCATGTAACATTTTTATGCCATATAAATGCATAACGTCAAAGAAAACAGCACATAATATGTGCAGTCAAAGCTAAAAACCAAAACCAAACAACTACACAGCTAAAGATATATATGTCTAGTTAAAGCTAGCTGGACATAACAACGGCTAGCACTGACTAAACATATTGTAAACTATTAAATATACTAGCTGTAGTAGTACGGACTGTATGATAGGGGGTTTGTTGAAGCAGACTTTCCAGGCCATATGATTAACATCATGGTTGTGCAGTCAGGCACAATGAGACACCAGGAGAAGTCCTCTTAATTGCAGTTTATTTGGAGCCAGGATGGCTAGGCAGGGCAGCTGACACCAATTGATGCTGGTTTGTTATATTCTCACTCAGACAAACAATTGGTGCCAGTAGGAGCCCACGGTTCTGTGACAGGAAATGCAAAGGGCTCACACCTGCACCTGATCCTCCATTTATAGGCAATCAGGCCAGGCCCCTCCTCCCACTTCCTGCTCCCATGCAGACAGCTCCTCCTCCCCACCGGCTCTTCACAACATAAACATACAACTAAAACCGTGGTAATTAATTTTGTTATCCCACATAAGTAAGGCAACAGCTAAATCCAGTCATGGAGAAAAAAAATTGCTAAACTCGTCCTGCTCAAAAGGTAGCTAGCCTAGCTTAGCAGGGGAGCAGTAACTATCATCTCAGCTTTTGAATGTAGTGGAATTCACAGTTTGGTTTTATTAAGCTATATTATTAAACTGTAAAGTGTCTTTTTTATACATTCATTCTTTGAACCTCTTTCCTCAACTTTACTGCTCTCTGTCTTAGTAGGGAAGCAAAGTTGTGTGCCCATATATCAGTAAAACATCAGTTCAGATTTTAATTTAGCCATATAAGTCAGAAAAATATTAATATATGTATGTAAACATACATAAATACAACATTACAAAGTATGAACCAGGTGTATTATTCAGCTTACATTGTCAAACCTGACACTTCTTTCCTTAGACTAACCAATTTTGAGGGTGAAGTTATACATTTCTTCTTTAAAGTTTGAATTTACAGAGATTCTACATCAACAATAAAAGACTGCCAAAGTGTAATAATTTATTAAGCCATGTGTGTGGATGTGAGCTCCATCAGCGCACACTGTCAGGCTGTAACAGTGACTATGACAGGGTAGAACTAATAACATCAGGCTGATACATAACCAACTCCACTAATCTACACATATCAGCGAGCTGTGAGCCAGTGGGTCTGATGACAGCAGTACATACAGTTACTGCCTGATTGCCAACAATCAGCGCAGACAAAAGAGAGAGAGGGGGGGGGTTGTCCAGTGGCAGTGACCCTTTCCACCACAGTATGCTCACAATGCAGACATTGCATGGGGCCTGGTTCTGGCGAGGTATGCATACAATGAAGGGACGGCCTGGAGAGAGTAGCCGAGGCATTCTGCACCACATTCCTCAGGAGACAGCAGCTCTCCGCTCTGCACGCAGGCGCAAACTTACTTCACTAGATCTTCACTTCAATTTGCCTGTAAAGGCATGGTTTTCAGGACAAATGCCACCAGCACTGAGACACACGCTGATGATTCAAATTAATAGGAAACACAGAGGTACTCCCTCTTTGTCAAAACACTCAATACAGCATTTATTATAGTGGCATCTAAAAAGATAATAGCTGCACTTTTTACTTAGTGTTATACTAAAATTAATTTGTTATAATATGTTCTTTTTGGCACATGCATTGCTATTTGCATGAACTGGAAGCCGTCCTAGCTGCTGATGAATCACACAGACTTGTCAAAAGACTTCGACAATGCCTCAAATTGAATAAACTCCTTCTGCATTTCACACATTTTTGGGAAATTCTACAGGCTACGTCACTCATGTGCAGCTTTGCATGTAGGGCTGGATAAGTCAAAATGATTGTTTACCATTTCTTGCTGCACTTTTCTCAGGCTGAGATATCGTGATCCATAAATAAAAGATAAGGTAACTCACTCAAATTGGTCAAAAAATTTGATCTCAAAGATATATATTTTTTATTATAAGACGTGGCTAAATAAATACATGATTTATTTGCCATATACTTTTGGACAGTTTAGTACGGTTGGTAACATCCTCAGATAAAAATAACATTGCAACTAACAATTATTTTCATCATCAGTTAATCACATTTTCTCAGCCTATCGAGTAATTGTTTGGTATTTTAAATGATATATAATAATGAAAATATTTTCAAGAGAGCCAGAGGTGAGGTCTTCAAACGTCAGTCCAGAACTCAGATACTCAATTTACAATGACATAAAACAAAGAAAAGCAGCAAATCCAAGCTGAAGCTGCTCACTGATTATCAAAATAGTTAACAAGACGTTAGCTGTACATTACATTACAATCGACTAATTCCATGGTTCCCAAACTTCTTGGCTTGTGACCCTTTAAAACGATACAAAGTCAACTCCCAAAGCCTCATCAAGATGACATATTTCTGAGTTGTGAGTACTTCAAGCGAATAGTGATTTTTACCTCCTTAGAGGGTTTCATTTGAATAATTTTAAAGACCTGAGGAGGTCAAACTATTCAGCAAGAAAAACTGTCCTAATGAAATACACATAAAACTTTATGGAGCAGAATGCTTTTGTTCTCCTTTCTTAACATGTTGTTCATGTCGAGACCGCTTACATTTATCTTGTGATCACCTCTGGGGGTCCCGACCGCAGTTTGGGAGCCTCAGTGTGCAAAAAAGGTTTCTCCCACGAGCCATCAGCATGCAGCCAAACACAAGGACAAGGCAAACACAAGCACACTCCCCACCTGCTCCAGCTTTACGTGTTTGTTAAAGGTAAACAAATGTCCGGACACTAACGGCACTCGCAAATACTTAAAAAACACTCAGACAGGGCAGTCCCGCCTTTTGCTGTCACCGGGTTTTAAATTGATAATGACTGATGGAGGGGACATGACAAGAATGAGCAGAAGCATTGAAACCATATGAAGTCGTATCAAAAATAGGCACATACAGTATTTGTGATATATTTTGGATCGGTCACAACGGTCATAAAAATGGCTATGTGACATCTGAAGGAGTTCAGTTTAACTGCCCTGCCTGAGAGAGAGAGAGACAGAGAGAGAGAGAGAGATCTGACTACTGTATCTGAATGTGTGGTTTGTTACGCAGTCTTGTGATAGCAGCCTCAGTTTTTCCAAGTCATGTCTTGGTCTTGGGAGACTCTGTAAGCACTGCTGCACACTCGCACAGAGCAGGAGGATCTGATGACATGCATTTAGAGGAGGTCTAAAGTATCGTAAAACTAAAAGTAGCCGTACTTGCTATCTGAGCATTTTTGTTGGGACCCCTCGAACAGTATAAAAGCTGCACTCTAAAAAGGAAAACATGACATCTTTATGATCACTATCAATCTGCGTTTTCCCCCTCAGTCAAACCCGCTCGGAGAGAAAAAGAACTGTGTCATTGCCTTGCCCAGACTGACACAGTGACCCTGGGTAAACCCGTGTTTGCTGACACGGAGTCGGCCAACAACATGCATTACCCAACAGAGTTTAATGCAGGTCTGGCCCTGTTCTGCTCTGGTATGTGAGGCTATGCTGATTTCTATAATAACTATATCACTTCAGGATTATTATAGAGCTCCTATAGGATTACTGTAACTCTACAGCAGGTGCTGGCAGTGACTATAAAGGAGTTTTTAGTCATGCTAGCGGCATGGCTCTATAGACAGCTTGTCTGTTTTGACTGAAACATCAACAACTAGTGGAAGGATTGCATGGTCCCCAGAGGATGAATCATAATGATGGTGATCCCCTGACTATTACTCTAGTGCTACCAGTAGGTTAAAATTTTAGTTTTTTAGTGGAACATCTCAACAACTATTGGATGGATTGGCTCAAAACTGGACGGATTGGTGAAATTTGGTGCAGATATTCATGTTCTCCACTGGGTGAATTGTAGTAACTTTGAACCCCTCACATAGATGATAATTTCATCTAGCGCCATCATCAGGTCAAGTTAGTTTATTTGCCCAATACTTTTGTTCATGACCAAATATCAGCAAAACTAATGACATGTCCATCAGCCTCAACTGTACTTTGTGTTTAAAGCTAATTAGCAAATATTAACAAGGTAACACAGCATGTCTAGCATTGTCAATGTGAGCATGTTAGCATGCAGACATTAGCATTTAACTCAAATCACCGCTGTGCCTAAGTACAGCCTCAGAAAGCCACTCGCATGGCTGTAGACTCCTTTTTGTCCATCTTTTAGTTTAGTTATTTTTATGAGCTGGGTTGTTCAGAGATGCTAATGATACTCGACATCACGCACATTTACTGCAGTTGCAGAGTTTTAAATGTGTCTACATTTGTGTTTGTAACAAAAAGTGACTTTAGCAAAACTAAATACCAGAGATTATGTTTTCTGCAGTTCTGACTGTATCTCAAGGAATTGTCACTCTGTAAATATGTGTATAGAAACTTTGATGGAAGGAGTAACATACAAAAACATCACAGCAAGACAATGGTCAGCAATAATGTAAAGTATCTAAAATGTGTAATAAATACATGCTTAAGCATGAAATAATACTAGTAAGGTTGGTTACAAGCTGCTTCACCAGCAGTAAACAAATCTTTAATTAACAAAAATTAATTAGAGGCCAAGGTTTTTTATTTCTTTATATTTTTTTTATTTGACACATTCTCTAGGATCCTCTTTCAATCTAAGAGGAAACAGAAAATGAGACATATCTGAAATAGAAAAAAAAAGAGACTGACAGAATGACAAGCATGTTCAGCTGTGGAGGAATGAAATGCTGCAGGACCTGCTCGTGTCTCTCACAAGTTCCCTGCAAAATATATTTAGTTGTCAAAGACGTTTGCTTATTCTAGAATAATCTGTGCCATCCTGGGTCGTCCCAGAGGATATTTCTATCTAAGAAAGGCAACCCGCCTTTGCCTGGCGACGAGCTGCTGCATGGGAAAGGCATGTGAAACTGGAGTCTGGGCCATTAGACCTCGTCTGGTCTGCTCATCCCCACCAGCTCCTCAAGCGGTGTTTCTGTGCTGCAATGTGCAAATTAAGATGTGCCAAACAGTGGACTCAAAACATAATATTCCCTGTTATTTTTAATCATGGAACCAAAGAAAGTTATGTTACTATCCTTTAGCATGACCACAATAGACACGTTTTCAAGCTGCTAACAAAATTTAAAGGCTCCCCTGCTGCTGTCCTTCAAACAGTTCACTCAGTTCATATTAAATTAAAAAACATGTAGCTGATTACTCCACCAAATGTGTTCATTTAGACAAGTTGTCGCCACAGATCAGTGCAGTCTCCTCAGTTTAGAAGTGCACATAGGATGAATTTTTGACACTGATGTTTAACTGTGTTATAGTTAACTGTAAAACTAAACCAAACACTAGTGTGATAAAACAGCCAGAGTCAACCACAGCAGAAGACTGCACGCCTCAAAACGAAGTCACAGCACCAAAAACGTATCCAACCACTGAACGTCTTTTATTGTTTCAGCGAGCCAGCTGCTGAAGTCCACAAATAAGAAGTGAGACTTGACCTCTGGATGACAAGCATTGCATATGTGACCAAGAAAACCCAACAAATGTGATGAAACCAACACAGCGTTGCTGCAGGGCGCGAGGCAATAACACAGAATTCACAAAATGTTCCCATTTTAATTGCAATGTGCCCCAAAAATACCACCTGCTTTCATTCTCATGCTGTTTGCTCTTCCATGAGTGGAGTGATAGACAAGATCTCTGGGGGGGGGGGGGGGGCACAAGTGTTTTTGATCAAAAAATAACAATCTTTGTAAAAAAAAAAATTTTAAAAAAACTTTGGGAGGAATGTAATTTATTTACAGCCTCTGTTAGGGCATGGTGCAGCAATTCAGATCA
>JAVQJD010014624.1:0-35851 GCA_036023655.1 Nannoperca australis
CACACACACACACACACACACACACACACACACACACACACACACACACAGAAAAGAGGAAGGATATGTTATGGGGAAATTATGAAGTAAATCTGTTTCACTCGTCATCCTCTTTTAATTCAAATTGTCCCAAATTACACACAGATCAACATTAGGGTCCCCTTCTTTGTGCTACGCTTGTAAGTAACTGTGTATTCCTGAACAGGGGGATTTCCTTTTTCCATTGATACAGTCAGACCTAACACCACTGAGGCTGGATGAACAAGTCTTTAGATGATTTAATGTTTGTTTTTTTACCATCAAATGTACCACGTTGGCCTTCCCCATACAGCTACTATTCCCCTTGTAAATGGGGAAACAGTTTCCTGTAACGGTGAGTTGGTTAATTAGCTAAGTCAAGTGCCTGACACTAAACATCTAGGGCTTTCCGTTTCAGAACACAAGTTGCCTGCTTTTCTCCAAACAAATAATTTTCAATTCATAAAAAGTAATAGAGAAAACAAATTACTTTAGCGGCCCATTTAAAATGACAAGTCTTTGGAGTATTAAGCCCATTTTTCTATTCTGTTTGTCATAATCAAAACTCATCTCTGTCCCATTTCCATATTTATCAGTTCAGATCATCAGAACCACAGCGTCCCCAGTTTGAGTCCAGCTGGGGAACCTGTGCTGCATGTCGTTCTTCAACTCTCTCTCCCTGCATTTCCTGTCATCTCTCTGCTGTTGACTGGGTAATAATATATACATTAATGCCCAACAACTGACCTTTGACCTCTTGATCTCCAACACGGCTTCCAGGAAGTCAATTTCGTCAAACTTTCTCACCATGGGCTCCAGCTCAATCAAACACTCTGAAAAGGCAGTAAACACATCACACCTTAGCTGTATAGCAAAACAGGACAAAACAATTTTTAACTGGTATCAATATTTTTTATGTTATGTGCTTTTTTATTTAGTTTTGAAACCACAGTTCCCTTACATTAGGATGCGGTCAGAAACAATGTTCACTGGTGATTTAAGTGCCTTTATTAAAAAATTATATAATGGAAACCTACTGAACTGTTACACTCAGGTTGACATTTTTATGGTTTCAGCAGAGTGGATTTATCACAAGAAAATGAAAGTTGTGGTGACTGTACTCTGTGTGGGTGTGTCAGTGAGAGGAAATGTAGAGGTGTTTTCTGTCCTGCACTTGCCAAACATCAGTGACTAGTTACTGTTTGTGTTCTGAGAACAATTTCTACAAATATCTAAATGCAAAACTATGATCATATCTGCTCCAGGTTCTGATTATTATCAAATGGCTTTAATTATTTCAGATTTGGTCATAAAGAGAAGTTAAAGTGACATGCAGCTACTTGGACAGAAGCTCATTATTTTAACTCTGAATTTGCATTAAGCTGTAAAAATATTTTGTCTAGAACACAAAAAACGCTTAATAGTGTTCAATGACAGAATGTTTTCATTGGCCATTCATCAATCTAACAGCATTTATCAAAGGCTGCCAAATCTCAATTATTTATTCTCTCATTTGAAATTACATTTATGAGGCTATTTCATCAAATCTGAAAATATAAAGATATTCATTTTGGGCTTTTTTCAGTTTCTGTGGAGACTGCAGAGACAATTTCAACAATGTGACAGGAAGCTGACACTTAGTCACTGCTCTGTCAGGATCAAAGACAGCACTGACGAGGAGGATCTGCTTGTTACTCAACATGAAGACAGATGTCATCAGAACGGTGAAAAACGGGTCAAAGGGGTACAAAGTGCAAATTCATTGAGAGGGTAGAATTGGTAATATTCTTCCCACACTTGAGTTATTTTAGCGAGCTTACTGAGGAAGGAAGGCCGTTCATCAGGGTTAGCGGTCCAGCCGCAGGTCATTAAACTGATGAGGGTCTCTCTGCTGGGGATGTCAGCAGGCAGACTGGTCAAACTCGTGTCAGGACGCATTCCACGGAGCACACTGAACATGATCTGCATGGGGTTGGTGACCTCTGACCACACAAACACACATACGTGCATATCAGTGATTAGCACCACGAAAGATCAAAATCAAAGGGAGACGGAACAGAACCAGAGAGTGACGAATCAAACTTGGATATGAGCAGGAGTGCCAAAAAATGTGTTACCTTCAAATGGAATCTGCCTGGAGAGCACTTCCCACATAATGATGGCGTAGCTACAATGTAAACATCACGGAAAGAAACAGTTAAGGGAAATTAGAGTTGCATCATTCTTTTCGACTGATATTCCCCTTTGGAGTGGAGGGACTTTACGACAAGCTGAGAAAAGCTGCTTTGAGGAAGAGCAATGACTGACTGAACTGTTGCAGCAATCCAGACCTATTGCCCAAATCTGTATCAGCCACAATCCAGGAGAGATTCATATTCAGCCACAGAGGAAAGTGGATTTCGTGTACTTTTTTCTGCTTTTGTAATACAGGAGTCACCGCTCCCTCCCTCCCTCTCGCTTACAGATCGCTGAAGTCAGATAATTTTTCTGGCATGACTGGCAGATTTATTCTTTGCCACAAATCACTGCGCTGTTCTTTTCTTGGTATGCTAACAATCCAACCCCATGCTGACACGCTGTCAGGAAAACGTAATTTCTCTGTAATGCTGATTGTGCTCTAAAATATTTACTTTATCAGTTCAAAAACAGTGCAATATAGTCATCAAGATTGAATTGGCCCAGGTTATGGAACCATAACCAGATTAATGGAGAATGTACTTATTGCATCGTTCTATTGTCCAACCTATTTCTATTCACTAGTAATTAGGCTTTGGTGTCTCACCTGTACATATCGTGTTTCACATCCGCCCGGCGGCTCTTGGATGGTTCGTACTTCTCAGGGGGCATGTAGATCACTGTGCCCCCCATCTCTGTGGGCTTGGACCCTGAGCCTTTACTGACGGACAGCTGCCGCCACTTTGAAAGCCCAAAGTCTGCAATCTGGACAGAACAAAAGCACAATTCTTGACATATGTTGGCTTGGATAGTCTTTTTCTTCAAATCAATTAAAGACAACGGATTGGGGCTCCAAGAACATTGGTCATGTTGTGGCAGAAGTGTCCTGTTTATGAGAGTGGCAGCTAATACACACCTTTTTTAATTAGCACAATGTGCTTGGGAAGCAGTATTTCTTCAAAAAGGTAAACTCCTATTCAAAGAAATAATAATTACGAATGATTATTTGCTTTATAATTTGCTGGAGGCCAAGGTGTCATCTTCAGACTTCTTATTTTTTCAGACCAACAGTCCAAATCCCTGTGACATTCAGTTTACTATCATATATGACAAAGTAAAGCGGCAATTCAGCAGCCTAAACCAGAGAATTTTGAGAAGGTTGCTTCAAAAATTACTGAAACAATTATCAAAATAGTTGATCAACCAATCAATTAACTGAGTAATTGCTTCAGTAAAATAATAAGAATTCTGTTTTAAAAGAAATTTTAAAGAAAATTGTTGTGTGCAGATGCCCTACTGCAGTCTCTGTGGGAACATGTGATAACTGGGAGATAATCTGACACACATACTCTTTATGCTGTACCATAGTCTCGCCGACATGCGTACCTTGACGTGAAATTCCCCGTCCAACAGTATGTTCTGTGTCTTTAGGTCGTGGTGTAAAAGGGGTGGGCTCATGTTGTGAAGGAAGTTAACCCCCAGGGCAATCTCATACAGAATCCTCAGCCGCAAAGGCCAGGCAAGGCCGGGGTACGTGTCCTTCTGTAGGCCGAGACGACACACCAGGTATACAAATATCAATGAAAGTATCACTAAAACGTGGTTGGGAAAGTGCAGAGGAAGGCGGGGTGCTATTACAGAGCAATGCAAGAGCACAAAGTGAAGGGAGGGTTTACTACACCAAGACAAGCAGGAATTTCCCCAACTATATTTGTCTGCTTTCCTCACAGCTTAGCGTCTCTCTCACCGGCTTGTTTCAAAGTATCATCAGAGACTGCAAATACGTCCAAGTTTCACTTTTGCTTGCTGTGTCACAGGCGGGTTTGCCATTGCATACATGTGCATGATGAGAGGTGCATGAAAGAGACAGAGCTAGAGACGGAGCAGCTTTCTAAATAGAACAAAGAGGCGGTTTTCACTTCAAACTTTTTGGCAATAGATGTGGAAAAACAAGAACTGTAGAACGTTCAAGATGTTCTCTATGTGGACATTTGATTGAATTCAAAACAAAAAACTTTTTTATATGTTTCAACACTGCAAGTCCAATCAAACCACTTTTTGTTTCTGTTTAGTTACACATTGCTGAGTGAAAAATGCCTTAAAGCCAAGGAAAGCTGATGTCTTTGTCATTCTTAATCCATATTCATTCTTTAAGATTAAGCCTTGGATTATGATGTTAGGACTAGATCGGTTTCTGAATGAACAGCTCTTTAGTGTTATGAAATTACTTGATGACATATAGCTACCTCGTGGAGCAACAGGTCCAGAGAGCCATTGCTCATAAACTCTGTGACAATACAGAAGAACTCGGGCTCGTTGCAGATGCCAAAGATCTGGATTATGTAGTTGAACCTGGCCTTGTGGAGCACCTCTGCCTCCTTCAGCAGGCAGTTTCTCTCTCTGAAACACAGCCAGCGTTACAGAGTCAGTCATCACTCTCAGGCAAAGTGAAAAGAAAAACCAAAACACTGATGACATTGGTGGTGGTGTTGGTGTGTACACAGAGTTACAGGAAACACAGCAAAGAAAAGATTCTTAGAAGTTGACTCATCACTTTTCATCAGGCGCTGAGCAACAGGGTTGAAATTGTTATCAAAATGCTAATTTGGACAATTAAATATATTGATATTTATATATAAAACATATGCCAAGTCACGTGTAAAATTATCAAACTGATGTTCAAAATGACCTGTGTCCGACTGTGTTACATAAGCATTGTTAGTTTTTAAGTACACGTTACTCAAAAACATTCCTTTGAACTATAGAAATGTGTAGAATGAATCATATTATCACAATATGATGTAGTATGGCATGGTATGTTTCTCTTGAACCTCAACTGCAGAATGGAAAGTGATTACAGCAAAAAAAAAAAGCAATGAAACAATAGTGGCAGCATATATGTACAGGAATACCAACATGTGTTTAAGACCACACAGACACAGTGTCTCCATCTCATAGATTTTCTCAACTGTGGAACATCCTGCTCATTAAATATCATTGTCACAATTCTTTAACAACCACATTTAGTGAAAACCTTGTTCTGAAGTTATTTATGTATGTGATTGTGTCACAGCCAGCAGCTCCACAGGCAGAGCAATAAAACCCCACCAGTGGGACACTGGGGACACATCTGATTCAAATGCACCTGCAAGTCTTACATTTGATTAAAACTGACACCAATTCAAGTCTTGATGCTATAATGTCCATCTTAGACGGTTGTGTGTGACTGCACAGCAGTCTGTACTGTAACGTTTCACTGGAATAGTTTCTGTTTAAGAGTGCATTCGTCTTTAAATTTACAGCAGTTCAAATGCAGTGTACGTGGCCTAAATGATTACTCGCAGTGGTCACAGAGACAGTGTACCTTTCTCCAACAGGAGAGTCGAGTTTCAGGCACTTGATGGCCACAGTGGTCCTCCAGTCGGAGTGCTGCGCCTTGAACACGGTGCCGAAGCCCCCTCTGCTCAGGTAGTACAGGTCTGTCAGCTTCTGGTAGGGGATCACCGGTAAGGTGCTGGTCAGACTGCCAATGTTCACACAGCCCATAGCCGCGGACGGCTCCATAGCAGTTTGTGAGTCTTTAACGGGAAGTCACTGAGGATTTATCCTCCACTAAGTCAGCCAGTGAAAGAAGAACTGCCCCATTTGGTAAACGCAATGAGGAAGAGATCTAATGCCATGATGTCGCTGACTGCTAGCAAGCTAAGCTAAGCTAACGTTGATGTAGCGGAGGAGGACGGCTGGAAAAAGAGCAACCGATAAAACGCCGTGCACCCAACGACTACAATTAAATGTATGCGTTTTCACGTGTCCGTTTATTTATGATATGCTGCCAGAACGCCTCTAACCAGCAGTCACAGGCTGAGTCAAAGAGAAACAACAACAACAACGGGCTGCTGACTGAGCTCCGCTGTCATTTAAGGCAGGTGGGTTTGTTGTTGCTAATGACGACACGCTTCCGGGTTTTTACGAGATGCGTTCATGCTCATAGGTTTTGCGGCATTTCCTAAATTGTATTTTATAGTGGGACTGCTTTTCCAAACATCCCCCTGAGCACATACCGCCTTCGTAAATGTTTCTTTTCTCAAAGTGAATTACAAGTCCAAATATGATGATTGATTGCTTTTAGGTTGTTTGAATAACGAGATAATTTAAGTTTCAAATTCACCTTTTTTTGTTAGGTTCGTAACAAAGATCTCCTGCGTACGTGAACTCAGCTGTAAATAACGGGGTTTTTAACATGCTGGAATTCCCCAAAACTGGGGGTTTCCGAGAAACGTAAATATAGTGATGTGTGAATTAATTAAGTAAAAATGATAAGTACAAACTTTGTTAGGTCGTTCGAGGACAAATAAGTCTCACATGTCTACTGGCTACTTTTAGCAATAGTAAAAAAACAACAACCCAACAACGTTTAATTCAGCGCTGTACTTATTTTAGACATTCTGCTCTTATCAGGATTTAAAGACCACACACAGACAAAACACAGACAATATAATAAACAATATATATAACCACAAATTTATTATTTCCATTCCATTAAGACTCAAATAAAATAGATAGAAAAACATGAACTATTTAAGTAAGCCAGAAGTGCAGAATAACAATAAATCTTTATAAAAGCATCACACTAATTGTGTGAGATAATATAGTATCATTGTAGAAGAATAAACAATTAAATACCAAATACCATTATATTAACTAAATGTGCAATCCAAACAGCCCCTGTAATGCTGTAATGATCTTAATGCGTTAACTTATTGTTATCTTATGTTATCTACTATTTACAATTGTATCATAAAAAATAGTCTGAATATATTTCCAATCATAATATTGTTTGTGCTTTATCGAAACAGGAAGAGCTCTTCCTTTCTTGGTGATTGTTCTCTTTATTTCAAACATGACTCACTGGAGCACCTCCTCTTGTAATTTGACACCCCTGGGAAGCAGAGGCTGTCAACGAATGAGTGACCGTTACAATATAACGTCTGCTTACATGGATCCCACACAAGGTGCCTAGTGTTTTTGATGATCCAGCAAGACAACAAGTCCCTACACAGCTCAGGCCAGAAACGTATTTAGGCTACTACCCTGTGTGGGTATTCATATAAATTAACTCTCTACTGTCTGTGCTTGTTTGCAGTTTCAAAACCTCACTGGGACCACCAATGGCTGACCCCTTTGACGGTATCCTTCGGGATTGTATTTTTGGGTTAAATACCTTTTCAGATGGACACTAGTGTGATGATGAATGGATGTTAGAACATTTTAAAAACACATGGACTGATGATATATGTGATGTCACACATATCATAAGGCTTTTTCTCATGAAAAAGCTTACGTAACTGATGTGCGCGCATGCGTGTGTGTGTGTGTTGACTGCACAATACTGTTGAATGAGCACAATCAGTCACAAGTATGAGCATGTCAGTATGTTTTGCAACAGCAGCGGCACTTAAAATCTTCAATTTTCAGGGGACTATTGAGATGCGTCTATGTACTGTTTGTGTCCATTACAGCTCATTAGTGTGCCTGCATTGGTTTCTGTGTTTTAGCAGTATTGTTGTCATTAGGGTGTCAAATGACAAATCATGGAAGGGTAAATCATACTCTTTAAATCAGTTAACACCAGTAAAATGTGGCACCAACAACCAGTGTCATGGCACATGGAGAGAAGGGATGGGCAGTTTTTCCACGATAATGCTGCCTCCAGCACTCATTAACACACATTCATCTTTATTGTCCACACCTCAGTGGGAGTGCTGCTGGCATCACTAACACTTTCCGCTCTCACTGTTATGATATTGTTGCCATACTTTCTTTTTCTCACCCTTTTGGTCATTGCTTTGCTGCAGCTTAAAGAGCTGTTTCCCAGCTTTGGTCTAGCGCTGCCTCCTAAACGCTAAACTACGATGAGTTCCTAGAGGATAGGCAGATCGGGCTGCAGACATTTCTGCAGAACTTGACGTTACACAAAGACATCAGCAGGTGTGTGTCATAGCGATAAGAAGTCTGACTTCTTCATCGAGCATCCTCAACTTTGTTTGATTTGGAGTTTTTAATCTATTTACTCTTCAGTGAAGCCGTCAGACACTTTCTGTGTTTGGTTGACCCACTGAGTCCATTGGACAGTCGGAAGGAAAGTAGGGTGAGGTCACTCTTTTTACCAAAATATGGTCTAAAGGTCTAAACGTCAAGACTATTGTCTGGTAACTCATTGACTGTTGTTCTGAATACAGGATTTTTGTGAGACTCTGGGGAAGACTAACCATCGTTTTCAGAGGTAACTCTCAGAAAATCTGAGAGAAGTGGACACTTTGAAGAAGGCCCTAGAGAAGAAGGAAAACCTCCTGGTGAAAAGCGTCAAGTAAAGATTGTGTCTTTTGCACAGAAATAGTTGATGCACTATATGTACTGCACACTGTATTGAAATAATTTCCTCTTACACAGAACCCCGTCACTTTCTCTGGAGAGCTACGAGGGTCATTGTTGGCTAATAGCAACCATAGACACCAACACATAGAGGAGTCACAGATGGGAATGGTTTTAAGCACAAACACACGGTGGAAATGAAGGTGTGGATGATGACAGAGGATACTCTGTAACTGAGGATCCATCTCTAGGTGAGAGTCTGATTCACTAATAAAAGGTCTTGACGCTTTCTGGGGTGCAGTGGTCATCAGTGATTCCCTTGTTGCATCTTAAAATACAACAAAAAAAATGAAACAATCCACAATGAGACATTCTCAGATTTTGCTCTGAAGCATCTGAAGATGCAGCAACAGTACAGTCATGGGGAATAATGGACAGACTGACTTCTGTCTGCTGTAACACACTGCAGACTTTGAATTACTGTATATTCCTTTTATTTGTACGTGTCAATGTATGTGTGTACATGCACTGTAGTGTGTGTGAGTGTAGTGTTTTTGGATACTATAAGTAAATTCACTTTGACATTTTCAGGTGTATATCAACCATAAATATCTCAAGATATCCAGCTTTGTATTCACAACAAGTGTCTGTGTGTCTTGTTGCTTTAGAAAGAAAAGAATCTGCTCCTTTCCTCAAATGTGAACAATGAACCTTGTTATTAATAATGTATAGCTGTGATGGGTTTTCAAGAGTTTTAAAGACAAACATGGCCAGAAGGTGGCAGTGTATTAACAGTTTCCAAAGGTAAAGCCACTTCACCTGATTCAAAGGGAACTTGATGTTCTGTTCTCAGCACACGCAAGTGTAAACCTTGAACACTGTGCTCCTTGATAATGGGCTAAGATGTTGTAATTGTTGTTGTTGTTGTTGTTGTTGTTGTATGTGTGTCAGAGCTTTAGTCACATTCAAGTGAAACCTCATTCATACAAGCCTCCTTATCAGACTGAAGACCCATTTTGTTTCACTCCATTCATGCCATTTGAATCACTGAACACATCACAGAAGTGGGCAGCGATTCAGACGTCTGGAACCAGCCTACATTCATGCTGCCAGACTGAGTGCAGTCATATCATTTGTATGGTACGATAAAAACATACAATATGAATAAAAACTACTGGCCTATCCAAGATTGGAAATGTGCTATTTTTCCAATTATAGAAAATTACTATTTTGGTTTCAAATACATTTTTTGAAAAGCTGTGATTGGTTGATAAACTCAAGGATATTTGGCTTCATCTATGGTACCTACCCAGTGAAATATTGTTTTGACATGGACAGGACCGAATTAAAAGCAAATGATACTTACGTTGATATATTTCATGACATTGCTTTTCATGGGAGGAAACACACAGTTCTAAATAACTGTTGACTGTATGTTTCTCATTAAAATGTTTCGAAGAAGAAGATTAGATGATGCACTTCATAAGATTGTGATCTGATGATGATGATCTCTACAGCATCTGACTGAATATGGCTGATATTCAACAGCCTTTGTCTCTTACAGACACAATCTGCATGTTCAGCTATATAATTAAATAAGCCACATTTGTAAATGAAAAAGAAAATCTCAATTGTATTCCATGATGACTTTAATTATGTGTTCACGAGTGTTACTGATGAAAACGACAGAGGTGTGGCTTGAGTCACGAAGCCGGGGACTTTAGACTCGACTTTAAACTTGATTCTCGACATAAACACCAATGACTCGAGACTTCACCTGGACTTGGGCCCATTGACTTGGAATTACTTAATACCCTCCCCAAGGCTAAAGAAGAAAGATTATGTTATAAAAAGCATGAAGAAGAATCATGTCTTCTTGGCAACAATACTTTAAATCAAATCAACAGCAGCCAATCGCACAAGTTTAGGACTTTGCTTTGACTTGTGACTTGCAAAAAATATATTGGAAAATTTGTAATGGTGGAGCTTCCCTTTTGTTAACATCTGGATCACAGATTGTGTCTAAAATCATAAAAAACACTGGGCATATATTGATAATAGGTAGTGACAATCTTGCACTGCTGCAGCAGTGTGTGAAGTAAATCCTGTACTCACTCAAGGCCAGTCCCTCAGAAACTCAGTGGTCTCCAGTTGTGTTTTAGTGCAAGAGGGAAAAGCCAGTGTCAAAATGATGGAGCACCGTAATGTCGATTTCCATTTTCATCCTAAACCTCAGTTTATCCAACAGTTATCTGTGGAATCAGCAATTTGGCACACAAAGAAAAACAACACTCCAGATGGTACAACCATAAATACAAAGTCAGTGGGAATACAAATGCTTCACTTATCTCTATAGAGTGTGCCAAAGAAGTGTCAGAATACCAACATTTGTCAACTGAACAAAAACTGTGAAACTCTTTACAGATTACTCCACATATAGTGTGTGCTGCAAAATCTGCAGCACACACTAAACAAAGATACACAGGACTCTTTATTGCCACCGTGAAAGATCCATCTGTCCACTCGGCAGGAGATTTTGGGGGTGGAAATAACTTTTCAAGCTTTGGCTGTTTCTTAATGGAACATTGAGAATACAACTTGTGTTACTGATGCACATGGTTTTGGTTATGGAGGTCATGTTGTTGAGCCCAGTTTGCCCGGTTGGATTGACCCAGTGGGAGGACCTGGGGTACATTTGAGTTATTCACCCCCTTGTTCTTCCCACACTTTTTGCATTATGTGTGTATCCAGTTGCTTTACTCATCTGTCATGTACTCATGCAGTGCTCACAGCAGACTATACATTACAGACTCATTATATTTTGCCTTGTGCCTCAGAAACAGGAACAAGTACTCTTATTGTAAAATACTATCCTACCCCAGGAATGCTGTTTTTAATCAAGTTTGTGGTCATTTGATTAAACATACATTTATTCTTGAATATTATCCGTGTTAACATGACATCAGGTGAAATGTGTCCCCTCAGGGCCCCATCATGATTAGGTAACAATCCAGGAACCTTCTTGAAGCTCTTGTCATTTCAGTTCAAGTTCTGCTTTAGTGCAAATTCTGAAACAAAATTGCAACAAATCTATTTAACACAAACTAATTGCCACACAGTGAACCTGGAGCTTTTGGGCCATTATAGGCCAATCGTAATCCAACCTTGCTATGGTTTGCAAAGCATTGGTCTTTTCTTTTAAATGCATGTTAAGTGAATATCCCTGCAACACCAGCTGCAAACACAAACATATTTCAGACTGCAGCACAGATTCATCTGAGAACAATGTAGAGAGGCCGCTGTCTGTGATGATGGGCCAAAAAGTATAAATATTTTTATATGATTGCATGTTCCAGAAACTCACATCCAGGACTTAGCTGGTGCCACACTTTCACTGTTCGGTAAAGGGCTGTAAACTGGGGCTGGTGCAGGTGGAGATATGGAGGTTATCAAAGAAAGCAGCATCTATTTGGAGGCAGGCAAGCAGCAGGACACCAGCCAGAGAGATCAAGGATTTATAACATTTTTATTAGCACTTGTCTTTGCCTGCCACTGAAACATTTATCCTTACTGGGCGAGAGGCTGACTGCGTGCCAGAGCTTTTAGCAAGATTCAACACCAATCACAGCCAAAGCTACATACTGTCAGTCAATCTGACAGGATCTCATCCAGAATCGTAGTAACAATTCAAAAGACTGCACATGTTTTTTGCACAAGACATCTGCTTTGGTTCAACAGTGATCAACCATCAAGATGTAGAGGAATAGTTTGTGAATTGCCATAAATCAAACATCCTGCATGATCTTATACAACTATACTAGAGTATTTTCTCCCCATTTTAGACAGTAAAACTACTCACTGCAAGATTTTGACTGATATGTGTCACATTCACATTCCAGCCAGATAGTTATGTCTCCAAACGTCTGCTGAGAGGAAATCTTCCATGAAATTAAAAGATTAATTCGAAAGTGAGTTATTGTATATGATAACCTTTCAAAGCATCCAGCGTGCATAACATCACCAGCTGTAATAGGCTCCTCATCGAGATCAGAAGAAGTTACATCAAATATGAGATCATCATTTTTCTATTTGATTTTTTATTTTAGACAAAGGGAAAATTCAGACTTTTAAAGACCTTTCATTTAGGTCTTCAAGCACTCTCTAAACCTGTTAAAGGTTGGATTACCTAAGAAGCTGATAAAACCTGCCCCCTTATATTGTGAGTGACTTCTCCCCTCAGAAGGTGAGCCTCTTGTAACAAACACTTGAAAGCATTGCTTGCTTTCAAGTATTTCATCCTGCCCATAACCTGACTTTCATTATTGAGTTTATTCACACTCCAGCAATTCTGTGAAATAAACTTTACAGTGTTAGGCAGCTTACCCATGGTTTAATATTAACATGACCCTGACCTCCCTTTTCAACAGCATCAGAGAAAAATGATAATGGAGGGAAAACAGATGTCAGGCCCCAAAAAAACTAGACAGCAGTCTATGTCCATTGGACTGTTCATTCCTGCAGTGGCTGTAATTGATCGTATATATTAGGAGCTGTCAAACAAGCATTTCAAACTCTCACTACAATAGCCTTTTGTACTTGGTTGTGTTCCAAAGCTGCACCCAAGGGTCCTGGTTGTTATTGTTCAGTGTTGAACACTGTCTACTGTACTCACTAACAAAAACTCAAGTCCACTCATATTAGATCTTTACTGTGTGAATGACCTTTTTCCATCTTTTTCATCCATTGTTATGCATTTTTCAATCATTGTATATTTTTAATCCTGATAACTAGTAAAGAAAAACATCTCAGGTCGGGTTGTGTCACATTGTGACAAATTCTTCTTGGAGTCCAATATTATAAAAAGTGCAATTTCTGGAGCGATTTTTTGAAAGTATCTAAATCAGAAGCTAATATTTTGTTCATAGCAAAAATAAGACAAATAAATGTATGGAATAGGTTTAGCATTTGTTTTTGTTTTTCAATATAACATAAATTCCAAATATGGGGTAAACAGAGCACTTGTTTTCATCACAATTCATTCACAATGACATGAAAAGCACAGGTGTTACTAACATTAACGTCAATCGTGAGGCAGCATTCACAATACCAAGACCCTGAAACTGAAGCAGCTAAATGGAATTAAGCCATCATTCATTTAATAAGTTGCATCTGTGATCTTACATGGTCCAAACAGGTGTTTGTTTTGTCTGATTAGACCTAGTTTGAGGACTGTGTGGGTGTGGGTACAGACTGTGACATTCATGCACACAGGGCCCAAAACAAGGCTAAGGCCAGCCGTGGAAACTGCAGGTAACCATAGCAACAGCAGTGATGCTCCAAGCTGCAGTGTAAGTTTATTCACAAACCTGATGAAACTGTGAGTTTAAAACAAACTTTAAAAGTATATCACTGTTCCACCAAAGTATCAATTTTCTCATTTGTTTCATTTTATACAGTTTTGTTTCTGCATATATGTTGTACTTTTATCACATGTTAAGTTAAAGGGAAAGCCTCTAACCCGCTTTGTAACTCGCTCCTCATTTCTGCTTGAGGCTAGCGGCTCAAGGATACATTAGCCTCTATTAGCATGACACACTGGCAGTCTAGCTGCATTGTGGGTACTGCAGGCATCAGGTTTTGACCTGGAAGAAGAATGCATGAAACAAAAAGAGGATGTGTTTGATTGTTTTTTTAAACTGTCCATTGTGAGTGCTCTTTTCATTCTGTAAAAACACAACTTTTACAAATAGAACATTTTAGCTAATAAAAATACTTTTCACTTCACTGTTGTAGACAGTGATAAAAATATATGAATGTTATGTATTTAGTTAAATAGATTCAAATACATTTCAACTTGGTTATGTGTCTTTATTCTGAGGTGGACTTGAGGCCCCTAATGGCTGTGGATATACTATGGTGTTAGACAATTAGGCTACCTCAAAATAAAAAGTAGTATACTACTTACGTGTACTAAGTATGCTACTTGATTGTATCTACTTAGTAACTCTTAAACACTGGCTTTCCTTTAAGCAGTCTGTGTTGAAGGGGGGGGGGACAAGGTAAATGATTGCCTTTATGTAAATCAGTAATCTCCTTAATACCGACAATGTTCTCAATCAGCGAAAGGCTGAAAATAAAGCTCGGGGGAGGGTTTTGCCTCGGGGCCCCTACTCATTAAATCCTCTCCGTTTTTATTATGTGTGTGGGCACAAAGCAATTTCCACCCTCTGAGACTGATCTGTTGTCCGGGCAACCGTAGTTCACCAAGCATCATCTCCTGCCGTGAGTCGAGCCCGTCACGTGGGGGCGGCGCGATTCGGTCTTTGTCGTTTGTCAGCTACCCTGTGCTGGAGGCAGAGACACCTCCTCACAGCCGGAGACAAACCTGAGGGAGCTAAAGTGAAGATCAACTGGACACCAAGTACGTGAGTCATAGATTACTTTGATACCCCATAGCACCTAACAACTCTGGGATTCATTTAATGAATGTGAGACTGAATTCTTTTACCGTGATCATCATCAACAGATCATCATCATCATCATCATGATGAAGAAGATCACCTGCAAACACTTGTTGTGCTTCTTTCTGCTTGCCTTCCCGCTGTCCTGGGCAGAGGACATGAAGAAAGATGTGAGAAAGACTGAGAATGACACAGGTGACGATTCAACCTTTTTTCATAAATTGTGTTCATGAACACATTCACGCGGATTTAGTTGCTTCTTTCTTTTTTTTTGTTGCTGTGCTGTGAGCCTCTGAAAAGGCGTTTAAAGGCTACATCGTGAACGAAAATGGTGCAATTGAAACCATAAAGGCACAAAACATAATGTGGCTGTCATAGACTGATGTGGGTTCTTCATCTCCATATCCCATGAGTGCCCTTATAAAACGCATTTAGTCTGTAATTAACCATCCATGATCATGGGTTTTCATGGGCTTATTTTAGTCAATAGATTTAGCAAATAAATAATTTGAAAATAAAATATTTGAAAGGAGGAGAGATGGATGTTACTCAACCCATCATGGCTTGATGATCATGTTTCAATTTGTATTTAAAATGTTTTTTAAGAAATTACAAAACACATCACATGCAATTGTAATGAATGTCCATAATGTAGGTTTTGCAATGAAGCTTTTTACAGTTCCTCACTAATGCAAACATTTATTCACCTCATTAACTTTATCATTAAAGTTATCAACACCAACTCTCTTTAAGGACATGAAGATGTTGAAATCTACTGTTTCCAGCTGATGTTGCAAACTGTATACATACTCATCCAAAGTGGTTCAATCAGAGCAGGAGTCAGGAGAACCTTACTATAATACAGATAATTTAACTTGTGGAAACATTTTCAAAATGTCTTCTATTTCAAATATTTGAAGCAAAAAAGTTTCAGTGCAAATTACCGGACAGCTGACAGGTCATCCCAGTGCTCTGATTCTGACTTTGTGACAGCTTTAACTTTGGTCATTCAATTTCCAGAGTTTGTTGTCTTTGATCGGACAGTTGCAACACAGTATGAGCAAGACATGTAGACGTGCAGAGTCACACTTTAAATGCCCAATCCATCACTTCTGACTGTAGAAATGATAAGTGTACCAACAAGAGTTTGGCTTTATGATAAAAAACACATTTTGTTGTGTACTGAGCTTGCTTTACTGCTGCAAACATTATCGATGTAAACAAGCCTTTAACAGCATCAGAAACATTAACAAGTTCCCACAAGTTCCCAGAGTTTTAGATCTCCTGGGCTAAATATCTGATTCTTTAGCAGCTAAATGTCCCACTCCTGCTAGTCTAACTAGTCTGTTAGTGTTTATCAAAGCTTTTATGCAAAAAAAAAGAAGAAAACTATTAAGACTGAACCAAAACAATAATGTGGAATGGAACATATTACATTGTTAGTATGAACATATTTAAGATCTTGCTGCAGTGATGTGTAACTGTACTGAGAGTCTGGTGGAGTACACCGTGACATCACTCTTATGTTGGGTCAGAGGTACTGTAGACTTGAAACTTTCATCCCAAACAGGTCAGTAAAACAAAGCTTTGAGGTTGCCACTAAGTGCTCATTAATAACTGTGTTATTTAGCTTGTAGTTTCCTGGTAGGAGTTTTTCAAGATACATAAAATAGGGAGAGAACAGGTAGACAAAACAAATTAAATTAGTCAGAAAACCAATCAGACAGTGTATATTAATACTAAAGGAAAGACTTTAGGATGTAAACATGGGAGGAAAAACATGAGGGGAAAAGCAACAGAGTTTCACTACAATTTGTTCAGAAGACTATAGTGGTTCCCCAGAAAATAGAATAGAAAGCCTTTATTGTCATTATATATATAGGAAAATGAGATTTGAAAGAAAGCCAAAATGCTGTATTTCAAGAGGTGAAGTAGAGATATCTAAAAGGTAAAGATCTGAGCTTGGATGAGGGCATCAGCATCAGCAGGGAGAAAGTCATAAAACACCACCCAGCTGAACAATGGTATTTTATGAGATATAACAAGTGAAATCTAAACATCTGGCCAAAGTTACGCCTCAAGGTGTTCAGCTGGAAGGAAAGGTGCAGCAGCCAGCAGTCGTGAGGCAGGAAAGTAAGTGTGATTTGTTGCTTTTGTGAACTTGTAAAGCATCCAGGCTGTAAAATACACAGTGAGGTACAAGGGTGAGGGTGCAGACGGTGCCAGCAGACAGGAGGTATGGAGCCAAATCATGCTGAATATGCAAGCTGAGATTTCTATCTGTAAAGAAAATAACGCCACCAAAGCCCTTGGCTATTAATCTAGCTCCATATATTTATAGGAACATACCAACACACTTCAGAGCAAACATTATAATAAATAATGTCCATCTGTGCAGATGTACATCAGGCATGGTGAATTCATTTGTTGGAAAGAAAACAAAATGTAAAATTGTATTCCACATAATGTTCTTAGAGCTGTTTGGCACTGTTAGATGTACAAAAACAAAACCACTGGTTAGCATGATCCATTTCAAATGTTAATGGCAGGAGGTGTCTTCAAGTTTGACACACATGAAAGAAATCAGTGCAATGAAGAAAAATACATAATAAAATTATGTAACTGTCCGTCAGTACAGATATGTTCAAAAGACGAACACCATGGCAGTTTGATTTAAAAGAAACTACAAAAAAACTTTACTAAAGGTCCACTTACTATATTCTTCCTCAGTTGGCATCACATGACCTTAAAAGGTCACATGAATCTGTGAATTCATCTGACTATAGTTTGATTCTTGGGTTACGTGATATCAGCAGAGCAAGCTCTATCTTCTGAGGACGACCATGAGATGACGTGAATGAAAGCTCCAGAAAAAGCTAGTAAGTGGGCCTTGAGTCAAGATTTTTAGTTTTTTTCAAACTACGGTTTCCAATGTCAAAAATGAATTAAGTACATCTTATGTTAATTAGGTTATACAGATAGACTTCACCAGTATTACAAAAGATCATCCAAAATGTATTTGACCAACCCATTCAAGATAACAAAGACTATCTGTTATTGCCTTTCTTGATTCTCGCTGTTATTCAGCAAGAATGAAAGGGAGGAGACGTGGACTTTCATTTGATCAGTAAAAAAATGCTCCTGCTAACAGGCTGACAAATGATGCTGACAGAGAGGATTAAAAATAGGATGCCAAAGAAAACAGTGAAAATACTAAGTTTCCCTTGTAATATTTTAGTGTTGAAACCTCTTTCCAGTAGTTACATATGGATGGACATAACCGTAACATTTGCAAACATTTTATTTTTCCTAGAAGGCAAGAAAGCTCCAAATTGCATATCAAATGTGATATGTTTACCTGTCTAATGATGCTAATCCTGCTCACAGTCGGTAAGCGCAAAGAGTGGAAAATAAACAGAAAGCTGCATTGTAGTTTCCCCTTTGTGCGTGACCAGAATATAGGTCTCAAGAGGGTGTGGGGAGGTTTTTGTGTTTCTTGGCCCAAAAAGTACAGCAATCATTATAATAAGTATTGTTGATTGAGTGTGTTAATTAACAGTAAACAATGACTTCTATTATTTCCAACCCTAGTTTGGAGCCAAGGGAATACCAGGCGACTGTTTGCGAGGCGAAAGATTTCTCCACCACAGGAAAGTCACATTCCTGTAAGATGTCTTTGTTCTTTTTTACCTGCTTTTGTTTGTCATCTAATGCCACTGTATGCTAACTTTCAGTAAGACAATCTTAAGAATGCTTCAAATGAGAAGTGTCTGACTCAAGGCTGTGTTTGAATGTACATTTTGAGGGCAGCTTGCAGTGTAAGTATTTGTTGCGCATGTGTGTTCATCCAAATGTTCCCTTTACATTTCCCCTTAAGGAGCTTCAAAGTTAGTCACTCCATGACATCATGATATTGTTCATATCTTTAGAGGCATTGTGATCTTGAGTCATATCTAAAGCCATGTGTAAAATTAAACTTATTTCAACTCTGGAGCCCCCCAGTGTACATCCCACCGGTCTGACACTGAGATGAATGGGTTGAGATATCTGGTTCTTTAGCTGCTAAATGCTCCACTGTGTTCACCAGCTAGTCACTAACTGTGTCTGTCTGCTCTTTAGTGCTGGGCAGGTAGAGTACAGTGGCTCCATCCCAGCATTTTCACTGAAAACAGTGCTGATGAGAGTAAATAAAAAAAGTACAGTTGTGGGCCATAATACCAAAACAGTGGGTTGAAAGACTGAGAGGAGGCTGAGGGGAGCTGAAGACCCCTTTCAGATTAAACATAGTAGTTTGACCCAATGTGTATATGAAAATATTGATTAGTGCAGCTTTAAGGTGTAGCTCTTTGTGTTTAAACTGTGCTTCTCCACACAGCATAAGTGATGAATTTTTCCCTGTTGTTGTGAGACATTTCACATAAATTCTCTTCAAGTAAATCACGTCTCTGTTGGTGTTGTTTCAGAAACACAAGCCAAACCTTTTGACCCCTGCACGTCGCTGCGGCCGCCTGATGGAAAGCTGCTCTTCTCATTTGCAGTGCTGCGACCCCTGCGCCTCCTGCCGCTGTCGACTCTTCAACACCATCTGCCACTGCTGGAGGACGAACCCCCTGTGCTTAAAGAGGACTTAGATGAAGCACACGTGCACAGACACGGCCCATCACCTGGGCATATACAGTGTACATTCAATATATACACAGAGAAATACATTCACGTGTAAAATGGCCTCTGGGTGTTTCTCTTTAAAAGCCCAGCTGCAGTTCAGAGAAAATTGTTACATTTCAGAGTAAACTAGAAACATTTTGAAAACCATGAAACAGACTGAGGTTGGAAGTGAAAGTTCTTTTCATTATCTGTGGCACCTTAGTGAAGGAAAAGGAGGAGTGGATGTAAGAGTGAAGCCTGTGTTTCTCTGTCTTCAGAGTCCTGAGGTATGAATATGAAAAGACACAGAAATGATTATAGAATATCCAAATAACCACCATACAGTATGTAGATGTAACAAAGGATGAGTGACACACTTTTCCATGTAGGTAGACAATCAAAACATTTAAACTGCGTGTTGTGCCTTGGGTATTTCACACACTATTGCTGATTAGAATATCTTTTCTGCTCTCCATTGACAGTTAAAAAGCAGATTTTTCCGTTTCTATGTAAATCATGCCTGGAAGTAGAGATACATTTGGATCCCAAATGTGGAGTCACCACATTTATGATGTGTGTATCATTTGTGTATTTATGATTTATAGTTAGTCTATATTTTTGCTATTGAATAAATATGACGTGAGCCTATATTATCTTTGTGATTATGTTCTTTTCCTTCTTGTTTTTTTTTTGTCCTAAAATGCTTAAATATAGAATTACAAGTCACAAATCATATGTGGATTTATGGGCAGAAACCATGTTTAATTGAGAAAATATGAGACGCAGGATCAAAACAAAGCAAAAATGTTTGCTGGCAAGTATCTTGTGGACAGACGGGGACTTAACCTGCTTTGTATTCTTTTCTGGGACAATTATGTGGAAAGCCAAAAGATACTGAACATTAAGCCTGTGTAGGGGGGCCAAGTGTGTATCGAGGAAGGATGTGCATAGCCACATGTTGATGTTAGTCTGAGTGAATTCCAAAATAAAGCAGTTTTGCATCTCTTAAATCCTATCCAGGCAATCTGTGGTCCACACACTGTATTACTTTGTCTGAGACACTGTCTGCTCCTTCTCTGATGGAAGGTGAAGAGACGAAAGGCTGTCACACGCACAATGAAATGTTACAGCAGCTGATATGTTTTAAATGATCATCTAATTCACAGAAATCACAATATGTTCAGTGTGTCCCCAAAAGCCATGGACATAAAAAAAAAAACTTGAAGACAGCGACGAGTGTCGTCTTACTGAAAATAGCATTAATAGCATTTTAGTAATGTATCCATGAAGAAGCAACCAACATGAGTTTAAGAGATTAAAATGTAAGTATATGTTGTGTCAGACCAAGTGTCAGTTAGTGATAGACAGTTCTGCAGAAGAGAGAAAGACTTGAGAACAGGTCAGTGATTATGTGTAACATGAAGTAATTAATGAATCAATGTATATACATAGTAGATGTGAGTTAGCTTCATTCCTTTTTCTCCTGCACAATGTCAAGCAGAAGAGTACCATGAATCATATACTAATACATTTATACTTGTATATATACTTCATATAGTATTACTGAGACATTTCTCTCTCTGGGTAAACAGTAAAGTACACCAAAAAACAGAGCGATTAACCTGTGTAGCCAGACTGAATGTACTTGAGAGCAGGAACTGAGACAGTCAACACTTTTAGGGCAGCTATGGAATTTCTTGGTGTCGAAGAGGAAGGGGAAAAAAACAGCATGCGTGTTAGTCAGAGAGGGAACAATGCCGAGGTTAGAGACACATTTGCTCAGGGGAACATCTCTTTAACTGCAGCCAGGCTTGTTAATAGCTCACTTGGCATCATGGCAGAGCTCAGTTTCAACGTGGATCATGGCTATCTGGAGGGTCTGGTTCGAGGAATGAAGGCTGGGATTCTGACTCGCACTGACTATCACAATCTGGCCCAATGTGACACACTTGAAGGTAAAAATTTTGTACCAAGGTGTCATGTTATGGACACATTTTAGTTTAGCAAATAAAGCCCGGATATGTATCATACCTACAGCTATACCCTGCAGCTAATGTCTTGTGCGTGTGTGGGTGGGTGTCTCAGAAGACGCTGCAGTCTTCCCAGGAATCAGGCATTCATTCAATCAGACACTGAAAGTTCTTGAGGATGACCAATGAGATGTTAGGTTCAAGCACAGTATATACAGTTTGTACTCCCACTCACCAGTCGTGTTAGTTTATCGATACTGTGGCAAATGGTTATTGTTATAAAACTGTTATATTTTATTATGCACCATGTGTCTGAGTGTATCTGTGTGTTTGTTATTGGTCAAAAGTCAAAACTAGCCATCTCTGCATTACATACTGTGTTATGATTCACATCATCTTGATTATTTGGGAACTGCGAACAGGAAGTGGCTGATTTCAGAGCAGAGAAACTTATAATGAACAAGTTAAACTGAGACAAAAAGGAGAGTTGTGTATGAAACCTTAAGGCAATGTCTTTCCTCTCCCCAGACATAAAGCTGCACCTGCAGAGCACAGACTACGGGAAGCTGCTGTCCTCGTCTGAAGACGACCTGACTGTGTCTCTGGTGGACAGCAAGCTGAGGGAGAACCTGGTGACTGAATTCAGCTGCCTTCGCTCCAACGCCCTGCCTCCACTATCTACCTTCCTTGACTATATAACGTACGCTTCTATACTTCATTGGCTAATTATATATAATATAATATATACAAAGGTCACAGATTGAGCAAAAATTACTTAATTATTTCATGTAGTTATTTATCCATCCAACATTGTTTCTTGCTTCTCTCCAAAAGTAAAGTTAAACAAAGGCAAGGGATGGAACATAAAATGTAATGCAGACAAATAAAAGGACATCCATTTATTCTGTTCTCTCTGTTGCCATAGCTACAGCTACATGATCGACAATGTGGTGATGCTGATCACCGGGGCCCTGAAACAGAGAGATGTGGCAGAGCTCCTCCCGCGGTGTCACCCACTGGGAGCTTTTGACCAAATGGCAGCAGTGGGCATCGCTCGTACCCCAACTGAGCTCTACTCTGCCATCCTGGTGGACACACCACTCGGTAGAGTCATAGAATAATCTGTGTTTGACTCCCAAAGATGATAAACTTTAAAATTATTAATAGTAACGCTACAAATACCTATCAGTCACTCAAGGTGATTAATCATCACCAGTTCACCAATTAAAGAGAATCTAAACAGGTGTACCTAATAAGGTGGCCGGTGAGTGTATGTGTGTGTGTGTGTGTGTATGAACATATTCAATATATGTATGTATATGTTTATAAAGTATATATATACTGTATATAGTATAGTACACACATATGTATATACAGTATATATATCAGCCATGCACTACTTTTCATTATCAGTGGAAAAAATAAGAACTGTTATTAAAACATATACATACTATATATAATATATAGAGTAAATAAATGTTAACAAATACATACAAACTCAATAGATATGCACTCACACCTCTCCAAAACTGTGTGTAATATTGCGCACAGTTGTCACAGCGTGGAAACTTTCATTAAGATTTTCATTGAGATTTAACTGTTAAGTGACCTCGTGAGCTTTTCTGACACCGGCGACTTCTGAAAGATTCATAGTTTATACAGCGACATGATGAACAGATAGAGTAAGAATGTATTATTGTGCCCCAGAACTACAACCGGCATCGGTAACCTCATCAGCAGCTGCCGGTTCACTGTCATCAGCCCCATTTTCTGCGTTGTTCACCTTTCAATATTTAAACATGAAAATATAATTTTGTAAATTAGTAAATAATTACCATGATTTTGAGACCCCTCAAATAAAAAAAAATTCCGTTCCTAGTTGTTAATGAGGGTGTCCGAGATCCCCATATTTCACACACTGAGTAAAAAGATAGCTGTAGTCTGTAGTCTCCTAAAATATTTTGCAGCAGGGGTGTTTTGGTCTGGGGGTGTAAGCTGACAGAAGGGCGGGACAGAGAGAAAAAAAAGACTCAATTAGAAACTCTCAGCTCCTTCAGCACCACAGACAGCGCCATGGATTTATCAAAACACAGCAGAGTAAGGATGGCATACCCCCTGCTGCTTACCATACATATTTTGATTTTGATCACCCATATTGAAGTTCTGCTAGATAAAAATCGAGATGTATGATACAGACTAATGATCAAACTGATGTCCACTGTGTTATTGTCATAGCTGAGTTTTTCCAGGATGCTGTCTCTGAGTGCAACCTGGATGAAATGGAAGCTGAGATCCTCAGGAACAAACTGTATAAGGTGACTACAGGGTGACATGAGACTTGCATGACTACCTTGATTTACCATGATCTCTGCTTACTACTGTATTAAACATGTTTAACATCTCCAGATGACATTTTATACAAGTTGTACAATGGTGTGCTGAAAGCTTAAGTTACCATCTTTGGTTGGGGTCAGTGTTTTAACACGTTACATTTCTGATCTTTGTGTTTGTCTGTTTAAAGGCATATTTAGAGTCTTTCCACTCTTTCTGCAAGAACATTGGCGGTGCCACAGAAGATATAATGTGTCCTGTCCTGGAGGTACTGTTACAATTTGTACTGCATGAAATATGTTGAAGTTTTATGTTGCTGAAAATGTATGGACTGTATGTGTGTGTGCCGCAGTTTGAGGCAGACAGGCGGGCCTTCATCATCACAGTGAACTCCTTTGGGACCGATCTCAGTGGCGCAGACAGGAGTGAGTTGTATCCATCATGTGGCAAACTTTACCCTGAAGGGCTGCGACTGCTGGCCAAGGCAGAGGACCACGAGCAGGTCAAAGCTGTGGCCGACTGTTACCCAGTAAGTCTGATCTCATCTCTGAGGACTCCTTCGTGAGAGCTGCCGTGTCATTACTGCAGTTAACTTAAGTCGGACATGTGGTTAACTTTAACCTAAACCTGCCTGCAGGAGTACAAAATCATTTTTGATGACCCTGAGCCAGGATCGGATTTTAAAACTCTGGACAGATTCTTTGAACAAGAGGTAATACAACTTCAATGTTCTTCAGTAAGAGTGTAGTGTAACATGATGATATATGTTAAACTTTTCATAGAGTGAAAATATTGCTGCTGGACTAAGCAACACATTTCACACAAAATTTAGATTATGGAGAGTTTGTTTAAATTATTTTTACTGGCGATATGAAACATTTGCCAAGTAAATATTCTGATAAGTCAGCCAGTGGGTGGAAATTTTTTTACTTCACCATTTCTGCAGATCTGAAACAGAAACTCAACTTGATTGATGTGTGCATTTCAGTTGGTATAAAAACCTGTCTTTCTGTTGCCCTGAGTGGCGTCAACTCTCGTGCTTTATCTTTTCTCAGGTGAAGCTGAACACACTTGCTTTCCTGCAGCAGTTCCACTTCGGGGTATTTTACTCCTACATCAAACTGAAGGAGCAGGAGAGTCGCAACATCGTCTGGATCTCTGAGTGTGTCACACAGAGGCAGAAGTCCAAGATAAACAACTACATACCCATCTTCCAGGGAACAAATTAACTAAGCAATGAAGAGAAATAACACGCAGTTGTAAGATAGCATACAACAAGATAATAAATGTACTTTATCAAAAAATATGTGCTGATCTTTTTATGATCCAAGTGTGGTTGTGATGATTAGTTACTGTGGTTGCTCGAAAGTTAGGCACAAGTATTTTCAGTGTTTGTACTTCAGACCGGAGAAAATACAAAAACCTACTCTTCTATACTCGCTGTCATTAGTATGTTCACATTCACAATATCTGCATTTCAGGGAAAAGGTGTACATTTAAGGAGGTACAGTAATGTATAACTATACAATGGAGTACAACATTTAATAAACATATAAGTATGTAAGTAATGTAGAACAAACAGTGGTATAAAAGTGTTAATTTCTCAGATATAGCAGCTAACAGAGGTCATAAATCACCCATCTTTGCTCTTCATTAGCTCCTCCCTTCTTCATACTTTCACTGAAACGAAAAGAAAAAACATGAAGGTAAAATAATTTTGGGGGCATTGATACATTTATTTTATTATTATAAATTAATTATTAATATTTTTTTTCTGATCACACATATCTTGGATGTATAACAGTAAAACTTACAGCACTGGACAGGGACCTCCAGAGGTATGTAATTCTGCTGGCAGAGATGAACAAAAGCAGATGCTAATCTGCAGGGAGCTGTGGAGGAGCTCAACTCACACACCGACAAAAACTGACGGGGATCCACCTGACGATGTAGACACACTGTTATAAATATGAAGCTGACATATTTAGCATATTTAGTTAATATGAAGCTCACACAAACGGTTCCATGTGTCACAACCAAAGTGAGACAGAATTTCACATTTAGCTGCCGCAGGGAACTTCAAGACCTGGGTTCAATTTCCTCCATGTCACATCCTTAATTTCATTCTCATGTCAGGCAGCCACATAGTCCAACATTTTGCTTTTTACCAAACCTAAATAATATTTCAATGCACTTTATTTTAGCTCAAAATATGCACTTTTATTTTTTGGCAGGATTCAGAAGTTCTATTTGTGTATTGTTTCATAGACCTGTTTCTGCTTGATCCAGCCTATGAGTTAAGTTCATAAGGTCATGCTTGTTTTATCACGTGTCCAGCTGATGAATTTCTTATCTTGGCCAAGAAATCCATGAAAGATTAGGAGAGGTCAGAGCACCGACTTATATCGACATACGATCTACCTCACCAGACACAGAAGAAGCTCACAAATTGTCCATTAATCTAAGATAATGTTAAGTTACAAATGAATCATGCACGAGTTACTCACCACCCTGAAACAGGAACTCAGCGAAGAATCAGGAGACGAGAACAGAAAGTTGCAACTCACGGGGCTCGGGGTTGCTTTAGGAAAGCGCTCTGGGGCACCTGGCTGCCTAATACAGTCCGGTTTCATCTGAAGACAGGAAAATGATCAAACTGCAGATACTTTTATATCAACAAAGCTCCACCAGCATGTATGTGCAGACATTTGTACACACAGGAATTTATTCTTAAAATGTCCTACCTGCCAGCTGTGGAAAAAACTGTTCAGGCTTTCAGCTTGAGATCCATTGGGCAAAGGAAAATCATTGCCTGCCTCATTGTCATTAGTTCCAAACAGACCAGTGGACGAGCCTGTGAAGACAAAATCATGTTTATGTGCCAGAGTGTGACAAGTTTCTAAAGAGCGTGAAATTATTGGCACAATAATTCACAAATATAACAGCTCAACCATGGATTTGTTTATGACCCGAATGTTTAGTCTTCCTACCCTGCAACCATCCATCAAGAGTGAAGCTGCACACCTCAAGCAACAGGTCACATGACACTGACACTCCTTTCTGACTGGACACCTGCACAATGTTTGACCCACTCCTGACGGCCACTCCATCGTCCCTGTGGAACGTGTGCGTTAGAGCGTTGTTGCAGTTGGCCTTCACCTTTGAGACAAACATTTTATGTTGAAAAAAATGTATTGTTAAAGTCACAACACTCCACTATACGAATTCATGTTTTTTGGTGTAACCCGAGCAAAGTTTCGTCACCAACATTGACACATACCTGTCCGTTGTGCTGGATGTTGAAAGTGCTGTTATTCATTCCTATGAGAAGGGAGTCTGAACTGAGCAGCAGCGTGAATGAAGGGTCAGCGCTGACGTCTTGAGCGAGGAGCAGCGGACAGGAGCCCGGGAGCTCATACAGGTGACCGTCAAATGTCACCACAAACTGACCTGCCACCAACAGAGCTCGGTCTTATGGGGGAGAAACGGAACGACAAAGACACTTGATTAAGTCCTCCATTACAGTTGCATCGTGCACATGTTGCTGAAAAACTTCAAGCTAGTCTCACGTATGAATGAGCTGTCCATGATCTGCCTTTTGAAGTGATATAACTCAGCTATGGGTCTGATGGAGGCGAGGGTCTGCAGGGGCCTCAGGAGCCACTCCTCCAGAAGGATCTCCACCAGTCCGGCCTCGGACACCCTGGACCAGGGGAGCGGCGGCAGCGGCACCGACGCAATCACCGAGCACTCACTGGAAAAACCGAGAACACTCTCATGTCTCACTGGAATCATTTCCTTACATCTGTTAGGAGCAATATCTATTTATAGATGGATGACTTATGTGCCGTAAAGGTTGATTTGTTGATTTGCAGGCGTCTAGGTTATTTTGTGTTAAGAGCATTTTGGTGACTTTACTCCAAAATTTAGTTAGGACCTGCTTGAAATTGAAATAGTCACTGAAATACTGTTGGATTACAGTTATGTAATATGTAACCTAGACATCCAAAAAGCATTTCATGGGAACATAATGAAGAATATGTCTCTTCTTAGATCTCTTTAGTAATAGTTTTATAAAAAGAGGGACATAGAGGTCTTTTCCTCGTGTAGGTCACAGATGTGTGCTGTACCTGGGGGAGAATTTGTAGACAGAGGCCAGTCGTTTTCTGACTCCAGACAGAGACGTTGCCCACCTGGTCTCCATCCAGTGATAGGTATGCTGACCTGCCTGATTTACACCGGAAACCACCCATTTATACACACTGACAAGCACATTTACATGGATATTAGCATGCTGGTTTTGAGTCTTTTCCTGGTTTTGATCATATTTGGGATATGACGGTTACATGGAACAAGAGACACCTGGACACTAACATCCCTGTATACACGAGTCTAACATCAGCACCCCGGCATCACTGCAGGTTTGTCTTTTAATTGTTTTTATACAGACTTGAGTTCCTCTCCATCTACTCTGCATCACCAAAGTCAGACTTTCACTTTCGTATTAGCATTTAGATTATAGTTACATTTTACAAGTTTACTGTCATATTTTATGTTTTACTGACTTATGAAGTAACTTGAAATAGTGACGCGCCTGCCAACATAGCAGAATGACCAAAACACTGTAGCCCAGTTTTCCAGCGTATCAAGGTTTATCAAAACCAGGATAAGAACTCATCCAAGTTGTTAAAACCAAGATATTTACATGCACAAAACATTACCATTATACTCCAAACACGTGAAATATGAAAAATGCAAAATATCTACAAATTTGAATCAGCGAAAGAGAAATTATTAAAATTACAGATGGTCTAAAACAAAACTACCAAAAGGCACCAGCGTGACTCTTTCTCACCACATCCAGGACGACGCTAAGTGTGCTGACACTGGCCTGAGCCAGCGGCCTCAGCTGAGGGTTCTCCAACAGAACAGGCAGGACCTCCACCAGCCCGTCAGTCCACCACAGAACAGCCTCCCTCCACAATGCCTCCGGCCTCTGGCCCCTCACATCCTGGTACACACCTGCCAGAGTGGCCAGGGGCCCTGAGGAAGGAGCACGACCCAGTGTCAGTGTTTGCTTTTTCACACTTAATGCATTAAGCTCCTCTTTTTTATCAGAGCGGCAGCAGGTAAACTTCATTTCTCACAGCAAAGTTACGAGAAAAAAAACTGTGCAAAAAAGTGCAGGGAGCACAAAAAAATATGTCATGGGGGTAAAAAAAAAAAAGTAAATAATGACCTGAGAGAGGAGATGCTTTTCATCCTTCAGATAATAAAGTAAAGGAAGAGAGGATTAGCTTGTGATTTAGGAGTTTCTTGAAGAAATTAGATTTCTTCCTGTGAGGAAAGGCAGGAATTGACTGTACAGACCTCACTCAAAAATTAAAGGGCATGTCTGTGTGTACAGCAACCAAATTTACTGCGTTTGCACAACCTCAGACAGTACACCATCCTTCCTGTAGACCGGCCAGTTCGTTAAACAGAATCTAATTTCTGGACAAGATAATGGATTATTTTCAAGTAAAAGTACCATTATTTCTTTTTCTGAAATGAGAGATAAGTGTTGGCCAGACATGACCGCAGCAGATGATGCTATCTCCTGCCTCTGCTCTCTCATTCTCTCTGTTTCCACAATTTTATATCCATCCACTGATTTGCCAGTCAAGGCAGCAGCTGACATGACTGAACTCACTCCTCAGTTCCTGTTGTCCCAGCAGGGAGGCGTGCTGCAGCAGGCCGAGGAAGCGAGGTAGGCTGTCGGTCACGATGCGACGCAGATGGCTTTTCTGCCACAGAGCCAACACACCTCCGTCTCTGTGCCCCAGCAGAGCCTCTGCACGCTGGGACACACGAAGGGGCACAGCACTCAGCTCCTGGAGCAACTCACTGTCTCTGGACTGCAGAGAACATTGTGAAAAGAAGCAGTTACCATGTTAAAAACTGCACATTTAAACCTTAAAGTTCAGCCTAAACCACTACGTAAATTTGTTTACATGAAGTATCTAACAGTAGTTTGTGTGTTTACCTGCCGTCTGAATTCAACGAGGGGATGCTGTAAAATCTTGATTCTCTCCAACAGCTCGTTCCGAAGCTGAGAGCTCAAATATTGAATCCGTGCCTGTGAAAACAACAACATACAGTATTTCAAAGTGTTGTGCTTTACTGTAGTAAGAACCTTGCTACTGTCGTGCTACTGGTGATACCTCCACCGCAGTTAGACTTCCCAAACAGCCATTTGCTCTCAGCATCAGCCTCTGATTGACTGATCCTACGGACACACTGCCCAGAGTTTCAGCTTTGCTGCCGCCATCTCTTTTCTGCACATCCAGCGTCAAACCTCCATGTCTTCCTGCACATGCCACTACAGTGATGTCCTCATTCACACCTGGACCTGGATGCGAACAAATTGAATTATTTGTGAGCATACAAAGTTTGAATATTTTTCTGTATTGTAGTATTGCAGAGATGATTCTGTATTTACCGCTCATGTAGCCTGCTGTGGTCTGAAGACATCGTCCCTCTACCGTCCCGTTAAGCCAGATCTTCTCTCGGTAGTCCAGTCTGGCCTGCACCTGCAGACCAGACCCTCGGGTCCAAGACAGAGCACTGCCCCCAACCTCCACACTCCAATTACCCATCCTAGACTGTGTACACACACATACCCACGCATATTTCTACTGTAAAAAAAAACGGACTATTTCTTGGCTGGTAGCAGCAACTTCTCGTAAAACCACGACTTGCCATTTTCACACACAATCGAGATAAAACATGTTAATGAGAAAGCTTCAGAGGAACACGTAGGTGGATTTTGTTACCTTTGGATCGAGCCAGGCTAGTTGTTTCCCCCTGTTTCCAGTCTTTAAGCTAACAAGCTGTAGCTTAATATTAACTGACAAACACGACAGTGGTATCAACCCTCTCATTTAACTCTCGTCAAGAAAGCAAATAAGCATATTTCCCAAACTATTCCTTTACACTATCACAAGTGCATGCAGCTGACCTCCCACATCATGAAGACCCTGGAAAGACTCGTCCTGGAGCAGCTCCGGCCCCTGGTCCAAACATATTCGGACCCTCCCTCTACACCTCTACACCCTCTATTTTCTACTGTTTATTATTTTTATTATTTATTATTTTTATTATTATATTAATTTCCCTTCTGGGATTGATACAGTATTTCTGATTCTGATTCTGATACAGTACAGGCAGAGATGTTTCACTTTTCACCTGATGTTACTTGCCATTAACAATTTTTTAAGGCTATTAAAAAGAACTAGGCTTTCATTATTCACACTCTGCAGTGACTTTACATCAGTGTAGTAATAATATGCAATAATACAATCAATAATGAACAGCTGCATGCAAATACCCAGTGATTATAATGTGGTGACATAACCATTCCCAACTTTAGAGGTTTATCAGAACCCCACGGTCAACAAGTATACAATAGATCATGGGATACTGAGGGCTGCACAGGATACACTGGTTGTGACTTCTGAATTTTTAAAAAGAAGGATACATTTCATGGCTGCAAATGGAGAAGGATTTGAAATATAAAATACAAGAAGATCCAACCCCTGTATGGGCTACAGTTCACCTGAACAACATGTGTTTGCACTGTGGAAAACCAGAACACCGGAGGAGGGTTTTCAGCAAGAATATGAAAACCTAGATCTATATAAAAGATGGAAACAAGGGTGGTGGCACATTCGAACCTGGTTCAAATCAACTGGCTGGCTGGGGCATTTTATTGTGGAGTTAGGAGGCCTTCTGTGTGGAGTTTGCATGTTCTCCCTGTGAATGCGTGGGTTTCTTTAGGATGCTTTGGTTTATGTGAACTGGAAACTCTAAATTGGCTATATGTGTGATTGGGAGTTTGAATGTTTTTCTGAATGCTGGCTCAATATATTCTGAGATAGGATCCAGTCCACTGCCCTATGCAGTTTAAGTGGGTATACATAATGCATAGATGAGTGAGTTGATAAATGGAAGAGAAAACGCATATGAATTTTGTTTCTTTGGTGAATGCAGTGCACTTCAGGAGATATGTAGTATTAAATAATATACATCAAGTCACCATTACAGCCAATGTAATTGTAAATCTCAATAGTCAAATCAAACCATGCAGCAAAAACTATGGTAAAGTTCGGATAAAGATTTTTTCTATTCAACTGATGTAGACTATATTAGTGATAGCAATATATAATAATTATCAGAGAAAATGTAATTTGAGGCTGATTTTGACGTGTGGACCAAACAATTTAAAGTGTTTAAAGTTGTTAGAATAAACTGTAGTAATTATATAAATGACCATTTTCATAGCCACGACAAACTTATATGACATGTATTTCCTTATATAGTATACTCAATATTGTCAGTTTTAATGAATAAAAACTAAATAAAAAAAAAGACTTTCGAGCGATAACAAGAAGCTCCTGACAAGTCCTTTGTACAGTTCCCTTAATGGCCTTGGAATGTACTGGGCAATTCAAACTTGCACAACAGATGGTATTCATGATGTGTGTGAAACTAAAAGCAGTCGGTCAAACACACAAAAGACCTTGTTAATGTTTCTGGTTAGTGTACTGTTGAGTTACGAGGACAGAAGATCAAAACAGGCAAAACTGACACTGTGCTTTAGCTAACAGCTCTGGCTCAATAAGCTATGGCTTTGGTTTCTCAGGACTCATCTGCCGACCCAATTCATTCCAAAATACGGCTAGACAGATAAGAATATAAAAAGCTTATTCTCTTCAATGGCAGAAACACTTGAGAAATACTTGTTATAAGAATAATAGGTGGGCTTGCCCTACTGGACATATGAACAGAAGTGACACATCAGAGAGGTGATGATATAAAGTCATAGTTTGTCATTAAACTGGAGAGAAAGAAGTGAAACACAAAATGATTATTGAATTTAACCTTGAACCAACTTTTACCAACTACATTTCATGCTGAGGTGTTAGTGGACTACTGGAAGGTGAGTATGAATTTTAAAGCAGCAGTGAAAGTGATTGCACAAAGTATGCTAAAACTACTGATTCAAGAGGTGGTCAATCTAAATGATCTCTATTTCACCTGACTGTTTTCTATCTAATAAAAAATGGTTGTTAAAATCAGTGGTGAAAAGTGGTGAGGAATGAGTTTAGGCAAACAGAGTTAATGGATAAATGTGATGAAGTGGATGATGATGATGATGAAAAAAAAGATATACTCACAGCAATGTTATGGCTAAAGCCAGAGCCTGGCTGAGGGCTGGTGGCACTGATGTAGTTGCCCACACCTGAGTCCTGACTGGCGGTTCCATAGAGGTCAGCTACGGGGCCAGGACTGTTGGCACCAGGAAAAGCTCCAGGCCTTGGGTTGGCTCCTGACGAGGAAAGACCAGGAGAAAGATCAGCCAGAGAATCTATAACACAACTGACACTCAGAGATTGGCATACACCGCTTCAGTATTCAGGATCTCTAATGAACATAATAAAATGCAATCTGACACTGACTTGATAAAGTGTGGAGGCTCTTTCAGAAGCCATATTTTCTTCTGTCAGGACCACAGTTTGAAGCCAGATTTTTTCATTTACATAAAGGGGTAATTGCTGTGGGGGTTTTTTATCCAACAAACTACTTTCATATTCAACTATTTTGTATTAGTCATTTATGTTAATTTGCACTGACATTTACTTCCAATGCAGGAAGCAGTGAAACAAAGAGGTCAGGGTATTCAGAATTCAGAATGGAAAATAACAACCATAGTGGCTGCTACTAATCCTGCAGTCTCACGTGACAGCAGGTGGAAACCACAATGGAAACCACAGCAGTCTTCTCTGCGTCAAGTGGCGAGCAGCAAAAGTCTGACATGGTTAAAGGTTTTTCAAGGTTTGACATGGCCAAACTGGAAATGAAATGGACAAAACTGTGCATGTTCATGTGCAGCAACCACACCCCCTTCCTTTGCTAATCAGAATTAGAATCAGGTTTATTGCCAGGTAGGTTTATGCATACAAGGAACTAGCTTTGGTATTTTGGTGCATGATTATAAACATACTAAGTAAAAAACATAGAATGATAAATCAAGTATGGCAAGTCAAGAAGCATAAATACAAAAATGATAAGATATGAAAAAATATAAATAAATAAAAATATGACGTTATTTAAATGAAAGCATTTTGTGCAGGGATGTGCCACATATATAGAAGTATAAGACTATTTGCAATGTGCTAGATAGAAGACCAGAAGAAGTACGTTAATGTAACGCATTGGGTGGTGGGGTGGGGTGGGGTATGAGAGTCAGTCCTCGGGGTTTGATGATGAGGCCAGCTGCAGATGGAAAGAAGTTCTTGTGGCGTGAGGTTTGATTTTGGACCATAGCCTGCTGCCAAAGGGGAGTGTCTGCAAAAGTTTGTGTTTGGGGTGGGTGCACGCCTCAGGGTCCTGGAGGCATGCAGGTCCTGGTGGGATTGGCAGGAAGTACATACTCTGCTGTGCTTTTTTGAGATCCTGTGTGATGATGGTTTCTGGAAAGCTGAAGGACTCCACTGTGGATTCACACAGAGTGATGGGGTGGGTGGGTGGGGCTGGACTCTCTGAAATCCACCACTATCTCCACTGTCAAGTTGTTCTGACTGCACCAGGTCACAAGATGTTCAATGTCCCACCTGTAGGGGAACTCTTCCCTACCAGAGATGAACTCGATTAGGGTGGTGTTATCCGCGAACTTCATGAGCTTGGAGGTGGATGGAGTCATGGGGGATGGTACAAGTCAGTAATGTAATGGGCTAATTTTGCTATGTTCACACCTAGCGTCTACTCAACTCCAGACTGAGTTTTAGTGAGGAGACATTCTATGGCGCCGATGCCAATTTCCTTCTGATTGTGTCTTATCAGCCCTGATGTATCCTTCTTTCATTTGTCATGTCCTTTTTCCCAAATGAAAACATGGTATCCGCCTTGACTACCAGGTTTAATTCAACATTAAGAACAAATTACAACTTACTTTCAGTAACAGTTAGACCTGGTTGTTGGTCTCTCTTGCGTTACTCTGTTGCTGTTTTTCATTTGTAGTATTTTCTGTAACTAAGCAACCAACTGCAGAGTAGACCATCTGCTTCCTGTTTACATTGGCATATACATGCCTCGTAGACATGGATAGCCATGTGATATGCATTTCTCCGTGTGTAGTATGGACAAAGATTATTTCTGCAATGGTTGTTTAGCTTCTCTCACCACTTTGTTAAACCTCTACTTTGACACTTTAAACTTGGCCCTGTCCCTACTCCTGAATGCTTATTCCTTTACCAACCTTAGCGGTCTAAGATTTGCTGTGAACCAGGGTTTGTCGTTTTTGTAATACACCCTGGTACGTGATTGTACACAGCAGTCCACATAGAAGCTGATGTATGAAGTGACAGCCTCTGTGAACACATCCAGACTGCTGGCAGCAGTCCTGAAAACGCCCCCATCAGTACAGTCCAAGCGTCCTCCAGGTTGTGTGCGTTTAGGGAGCAGGGGTGATTAAAGGATAAGGCTGGTGATAGTCAGTGTTTTTATTATTGTCAACAAACCCCATGAAATACAAATACAACAATGACTCAATAATTACTGATTTACATTACATTACATCACATTTAGGCATTTAGCAGACGCTTTTATTCAAAGCGACTTCCAAATAAGAGATTTACATAAAGTGCATAGAACCATGAGCGAAAACAACAAGAAGTCTCATCAAACTTGTAAGGGCTGGTGATGAATCACAAGTGCTATAAGTAAGTACATTCCTGCCAATGGCAGAATCAAAAAGAGCATTAAATCTAAGAACAGATTATCTTTGTACATTATCAAATACAATACATTCAAACTAAAATACAATTCCACTATAATATC
>JAVQJD010014640.1:0-71980 GCA_036023655.1 Nannoperca australis
TAGCAACGGAGTCAATAAAGTAGCTAAATATGCTAGTGTACGTTATTTGAGGCCACTTCTTCAGGTCGTCCTCCCATCCCTCGATAGTAGAAGGCAGAGGTATGATCATATTATCCCGTTTGAGGTGTAACAGGTTGTGTTCCCACATCTTTTATTTCACAATCGGTCTAAGAAAGAAGATTAGTTTACCATTACCATGGAAAACGCCGGTTCCGGTTCAGTGACAGGACGCACCGGAAGTCACACCCATAATTTACGCAAAGCATCATGGGGGCTAGGAATAAGGCGGATGAGCAACGTAGTCCCCCGGGTATAGAGCAAAGTCGCGACCCGATGCTAACTAGACTTAGCTTACGTCGCTCAGCCTAGCATTAGGTGTTGTTGCTGCTAGTATCGGGGGCTAAACCATCCAGTTTATCTTCCTCAGGCCATATTGCAGACAACATTGCGGTCTCTACACAGCAGGCGGTGGCACTAACACACACTGAGCAAGAAAATACTCAAGTCGCTGGTGGGGTCTTCCCAAAACAAACGTTAGCCAAGCTAGCAGGCTAATCTGAGCAGTGTAAACAGTACTTCGGTCAACACAGTATTCTTACTTCAGGTTCTGGGTTTACACTCGAGTCTCGCACGGTGATCCTTCGTAAATTTTTGAGGCAAATCTCAGTCTAATTCAAAGTGGTTTGGGCACCCAAATAGCTGTTGGTCATAATGGGGATATAATTCAAATACATTTTAACCCGTTTTTCTAAATCTATAGATGTACGGATGCTGAAGGGGTCCGGGTTAGCTAAATGTGTGAGTTACATAGAGGGAGGGCCAATGAAAGATGTGTCCCCCTTTTTTAAGGAAAGAGGCTCCAAACCAGTGACTTGTAAATCGTAAGGCGGGTGTTATTCTTCTGTTTCCGGGATTGGATGCCTGACTCACCTGTGTCCTCACTTTTTCAGGGGTGGGAACAGCATCGGGATTTAGGAGAAGCTGCTTCTTGAATCCCATTTCCACCTCTGCATAGTTGGAGAAGCACTCGCGCGTAAAGTGCAGGTTGCACACGTAAACAGAAGCGGAGGGTATGTCGACCCGCCCCATAGCATGCAGCCAGCGGTGTGCCACCTCTCTGTTGGACGGCAAAGAGTGCAATCCCTCCGTGCTTTTGCACTGGGGATAAGCGCATTTTCGACCCATGTTTTACAACTGACTCTGACAGGGCTACACGAATAGCTAACCAAGCTAAAAACAAACTTCAACTTTTTTCTTTCCATTAATTGGCGGTTGACCAGCCAGTTTAGTTTTCCTGCCACCTACTGGACTGGAGTGTGGAGTGGTAGATTGGAAATAAAACCTTCTCACGGTCTACTAACTAGTCTTTTATGGTGTTTTCAACTGTATAACATGGTCTTCATCAGCAGATGGAGTTTGCTTTGTCGTCAGTTAGCTCACAGGCTGTTACGATTTCATCTGTGGCTCTTACAGGACTTCTCGCCCATGTTGCCTTACAGAATAAAATTGTAGTTTGACAAAAAAAAAATCCAAAGTCAATGTCAACATACTAGCCTTTTACACACCTCCATCCTTCACTTCTACATGGGCAGGAATGCAAAGTAAAAAAACAAGTTTAAAAAAAGCTAACTTAAACGGTGGAGCCAATATGAAACCTAACCAGATGCCACATACACTCATTTTTTTTGTTGAACAAGGCAGAGAACTGCCATTGCCATGAATACTATAGACTGGGACTACAACCAATTGATAGTATAATTAAGTGACTGCACTGTACATGTAATTCCCTCATCTCAAACAAGTACATTTGGTGATAAGTTTTGCGTATAAACCAAGTACATGCCAGAAGGTAAAGTAATAAAACGGCTGTTTCTGCCAACACAGTTATTAAAATAAGGATTGTTTCTTAAAGTGGGTATTTTCATGTTCACATTTATATTTGGGTGTTCTACAAGAATATGTTTATATGCCTTAATGTAAAAAAAACAAAACCCAACACATTATTTTTCTCATACTAACAATTGCTGCAGCACCTCTTCTTACCCTGTCTAAAACGTTTTGGTTCCTGTCTCTTTAAATGATAATGAGCCACTACGCTTCCTACTCTGACCCCACCTCCTCCTGCTACCTTGGTAACGTGTGAACCCTGGGAGAAACATGGCTGCCGGGGAAAACATTGCAGTGCAAGCATGTGTTTGAACCACAGTAAACAAAGTAAACGTTTAGAGACTGTTTAGAGACTGAATGAGGTAGATTATTCGGCCGAACAGAATGTGTTCCTGTCGTTTTACATATAACAGATGGATGTATATCACATTTACCCACAACACAACATGCTCACCCATGATTAGCGCAGTGTAACACAATTGTAACTGACTGTAGACCATCTACAAGTGGAGCGGGACGGGAACTGGTGGCGGTTATTGGTGAGATTATTTCCGCGCACATTATTTAAGAGTGTTGATAAGATAAACTTCACCTTACAGACATTCAACTAACAAACTAATAGTGTAAATGTTAGTGTGGATCTCACAGCAAGTAGCCTACCGCCAACAACGTTCTAGCAAATCACTTCAACTATTTACCTTGGCTGTTAGCGTTAGCAACTGCTAAATGGCCACAGAAACACATAGCATAACTCTTTTTGAAATACTTACATTTCCCTCTCTTCCAGTTTGGCGGACAGTTGGCACTGATCCCTCTTTCAAGAACAGTTTTGTTGAAAGTCCTGCCGTGTACTGACCAAAGTTTGAAAAGCAGTCTGACATGAAATGGTCAGCACACACATAGAGGTGTTTGCTAACTGTAGCTGGGACTTTTCCATCGAAAATAAACAGTATCCATGCTGCCATTGTGTCATCTGAGGCTGGGGGCCGATGCAGCGACTTATGTTGGTTGATGCAGCCAACAACAGAGCACTTGCTGTGTTTACCTCGGTGCTTCTTCGACATGATAAAAATGAAATGAAATGAAAAAAATGGCGGATCCTCGCAAAGTTAGTTTTCAGGCCGTGGGTGGAGATACTCAGACAGGGGGCGTTATTATTCTAGTGATCCCGCAACTTACGTTGAGAGGGGAGCCAAATTCTGAAGGGCTTGTTGGTTTACATGTTTTCTGACATAGGCAGCCCACACAAAAAAGACTGGGTGGTGTTATTTCACAGTTTGTGGGTAGGTAGGCACTGCAGATACCAAAATGTAAGTGCAAAAAGACTGAAAAATGTTTTTTTTCATGTTATGGTCCCTTTAATACACCAGCAAACCATAGCAGGACCAATAGTCTAAAGAAAAGTGGCTGTGATGGGACTAGGCCCAGAGCTTCAATGAGTTCTTGTTCAAAGAAAGTGAACCACTCCCTGTATTAGTCAGACCCACGTTATCTGTCTATAGAAAGGACTGAACCAGATGCAAGATGTTTCTTTTCAGATGTAAAATTGAATGGATTGTTTGAACAGTTGACTCTTCAACATGTAACATCTATTGGAACAGTTTGTATTGTATCTGTCTTTTTCTCATCAAGGTGCTAGCCTCCATGTAGCAGACAGTCGATACTTTTGGTTCCACCACAGTGAAGGGGACACCATGAGCGTTCAGGACCCGCGAGACATGGACCTGTGCTCAGCATTGTGGGCCGTGGTTGCCTACGTCGTGGCAGACCTACAGGACATGCTGCCCAGGTAGCAAGTTATCACACATAATCACTGTGAACCACTGCTGGACCGGTTAAATCCCAAAACACCGTCAAATCCAACAACAACAAAACACAACAAAAACTTGAAATTGAATGGTTTGAGTTCAGAATCTTTTGTTTACAAATTTAATGTGAATTGCTTTTAGATAATATCCAATGAGGATTAAAAAAAAGAGAGTGATTCCTCTGTATTTAATTACCACTAGCAGTTGCATGATATCAGCACATAGTTTTAGTTGAATAAGAGTAAATTGAAGCATAAAAAGGTTTTACAATAAAATGAAATCATTCACAAAAATATTTTGTTTTTAAATAAAGATCCAATGTGTTTACATAATGTAGCTCAGGGCTGTGTCATCTTGAGTGTAAAAGCAACATAATAGAGGTTTATGTGACGATGCTACATAATGATTTTAATGACTTTCAGCAGAGAGGAACACACTATTCTTAGAATGAGGAAGAAATTACATTTTTTCCAAGTAAGATGATTTTCAAATGCTGGTTTACTAACAAGACCAAAATGAAAATAATGTACTTTCTCGGGAACTGTACTTGTCTTGATGCCCTAATGTGCTGCAAAAGGGATTTTTTTTAAGGAAGTGTAGAAATGTGTAAAAGTATTAGAAATTCTGGAAAATCACCATACTGTTAATTACTAATCTGTGAGAGCGATTCTTGTAATGTTGACCTGTGAGCTCATAAAAATTAAAGTGTTGAGAAATTGTGGAGCTGTCCAATTCAGCATCCAATGTTATCAAAAAGCACAACCTCATCTTTTTTTTAAATGTTATGTTTTTAGATTGTTCTGGTGAACTTTTTTAGTATTTTAAATCCTGCCTGTATAATGTTGAACTGTGGCCACATTTGCATGTTCTGTAGGGTTTTACACAAAAAAAATAATTACGGTGTTCTAAAATATAGAATCTAAAATAACCAATAAAGTGTTAATCATTACTTTTCACTGTCTCGTGTGCTATTGTTCTTTAATACTTTGACTTTTGCTGATCCTGTTTCTGTGACAGAAGAAAGAGGAAGACCAGAGATGACAACAGATGAGACATTTAGTCTATACAAAGGAGAAAGAGAAGCAGGAGGCATAGGGAGGAAGTAAAAACAATTAATCATTTTGCAGGCGCCGTGCTGACCAACACAACAGATACAAAACACACACACACACACGTCAGGGTTAGTCAGCCCGCTAATGCAGATCGAGTCATTTTGGAAATGCTGATGTGTGTCTCTGTGTTGAAACAAAGCTGTGTAACTTTTAACCAGCGTCTATTGAGCTCTTCCTCACATGCCAGTAACAGATGCGCATGTAGACAGTTGTGTTATTGAGCGGTTAACATCCACAGACTGTTTGAGTCACACATAAGCGCAGCTGAAATGATCTGTAGAAAACCACATGCATGCATCAACGTCGGACAGTCTGTCAGACAGGACAGGTTGAAACTGTATTTAAATTCTAAAGTGAGCCCCCTTTTGAAAATCTCTATCTGTATGACATTTTAGATTAAATTAATATTTTTTTAAACTGCAGGCACACATTGGACCACTATAGTAGCCATTATGGTGATCCCATTTCTTCTTTCTAGAGAATGCAAATATTGTTCAACTAAGTGAAATGTTGCGTTAAAAACAATCGCACAATCAGAATTGTTAGTCTGCGGTGCAAACACACAGCACCGTTTTATGACACTCTAGGTCGACATTCGTCCCAATTCTGTGCTGGTGGACGCAAACATTCATTAAATAAAAAATGTCTCTCTCTTCCAGTGCGCAACTTAAATGAAACCATAAACGCGGACTTCACTGGCCTCCATGTTTACTTGCGTACAATAGCAAAGATATTGGCCACATTTAAAAAAAAGTTTGTTTGAACAGCCAAACAACAGACAGAATATCTGTCTTTGGGGTGGACTTTGGGCTTTGTAACTTTGCAGACGTTTTAGATGCACCACCAGCTAGGTAAAACCCTGAAGGAGAGAGAAAACCCCCAAAAGCACAATATCAGTCAGGATATCGAAACAGTCTCACAATTTGTGTGGTTCTGTGAATGATCTCTTGTTTTCTGCATTAAAAATAACTATCATTTGAATGCAGCACACAACCAACAGTGCAGCTGGATATCAGCCAGTACACCCTGTATTATCCAGTCAGTGTCTGGAGCTTATGCTACATTTAATCAGCATCTGCCACCACCTTGTGGACAGACTCCAGCAGAGCAATTTCCAGTTGCAAATGAAAAAGGTGCTACTTTATCCAACTTTATTACAACAACTAGATTTTTTTTTTTTAGACGGAATAAAAATTGAAATAACAAGGTTCTAGTGACTAAAACCTTTTTTTAACATTTGAATTTTAAATGATTATTTTTCTCTTAGATTTCAAGTTACCTAGTTATGAGTTATTCAAGTTATGAGTAAAGTAAATCTGACATTTACAAAAGTCCCTCTGGGAATAAACACACACATTCATTTTCAAATGTCAATGAAGTGGACATGCTCATGTAGCCACGGGCCTTCTGGAGTTGAAGACTTTGACGCCATTTTGCATTGACGATCGGGCATATTTGGTCAGGAGGGCTCCGGTGGTCTGTTTCTCTCCACACAGGTCCCTAAGTGAGGAGAGGAGGGAGGAAGCATTACAGTATAATCTTAACAGATAACTCAAGCAATGACTTATGTGATTTGTTTCTGCACTAATGTGGACAAGATAAAAGCTAGCCCTTTAATCTGTGATATAATTTCTTAAATGGATGACACCTACTGTATGTATGGCGTGATGTCGTCTTCTGTCCACTTCTCTCGGACTGTGAAGAGGTGGTTGAAGCGCTCCAGTGTGTCCTCTGGGAGATCCTCCACCCGCAGCAGGCAGATGGTCTCTGGAAAGGAGGCGCGATCCACCAGGGCGACGCTCTGGAAGATTTAAAACAAAGGATTGGACAGAGAGAAACAGCTGCAGCAAGTTGCTCTTTTATTACAACAGCATTATTTTCCAAGGCTGGTTTCAGACTCCGCTTCACATTGACTCAGTCTAGGTCAGCGGGAGGTGGGAACTGAATCCGCAGGTTCAAGGAAATGCAAAGTGTCTTAAAATAGAAGAACGATGAGATGCCAGGAAGAGTCTAGTGATTTCAATGGATTATTGATCAGGAAGAAAAACACAAACACATGAAACTGCATCTTTAAAGATGTGTAGTGTAGTATGTGTAGTCTTGATTGTGCAAGCTTAAGCAGTTAAAAAAAATTGCTTCAGCCTGGAAGTGTTGAAAGTTTCAGAAAAATAACCATCTCTTCTCTTTAAAACAGATTGGGTATTGTACTGAAAGAGAATGTAGAAAAGCTGTATCCAAAATGTATACTGTTCTCTCTCTTCTACTCAAATCGCAGCATATAAGAGGAACAGGCTAACCTTTAGCTGGTCCAGTCTCGTGCTCATGCCCTCTGGGACGCTCTGCTGCCAGACCTCCTGAAACTCCCTCAGGTTGAACTTGACAGCGTTCTGCAGCAGCAGTAGCGCCACGCCCCGACATACTTTATCCTCATGTAGTGCATAAAGAACTTTGTCTGTATAGAGAAAGAAGGATACCGAGATGTCAGTACTGTGTAGTTTCAGATTGTGTAGGACTGTACAACCATTTTACTGATGAAAACTTAAGGTCAGTCAGTTGAGTCTTCATAGATTGTTTTTCTTTACCATTTTCAGTATAGCGTTTCCCATAGCAGTTCAAACAGTGCTCGATCATCTCTCTGTTAAAGAGGGAAGACAAGTTATTGGAACCTTGTTGGACATCTAATTCATCTTCATCTACATCACTTATCTGTGATGCCCAGACAGTAAATATAACCCCTTTAGTTATGTTATTGAGTAGATTTTTGTTAGCTTCAACACCACTAAAATCAACTCTTGTTTAAACAACATTTGGCTTTTCCTGTTGCGTGAGCATGACGATCACAGGCATTAACTTACTTTGGTTCCAGTGGAGCTAACTCTTCCAGACTGGTTCGAAGGGGAACCTTGTTGAAGGACCACGACTCAGAATCTACCAGCTGAGTCACATGACCGAGCAGCTTCATCTCGTAGTCAAAGTCCAGCACGCGCCAGTAGCCTGGAAGTCAGGAAAGATACTCTCTGTAAACATCTGGTACTTATCTGTTTTGTTATTTATATCAGTAAATATAGTATAATATAATATTTGTATTTACAAAAATGTCACTGTACCCCTCAGGAACACTACGCTGACAAAACAACTTTAACAATTAATATACATGTAGATATTATTCAAAAAACATCAGTGTTTACCATCTATTTGACATGCATGAATGATCTCTAATTGGGTCTTTAGTTCCTCTTCACTGGCTTGGATCCTCTCCAGCAGATCCTGCATTGTGTACTGGTTGGAGAGGCACACAGGAAAACCACTTACTAACAGCTACAAAAACATCCAAAAGAGGGGACATTCAAAATGTGATCTTAGGCAGCCAATGTTTGGTATAAAAGCCATTTACGTCCAATCAGGAGAGGACAAACTCTGTACTCCTTCTTTCACCAGATGCATTACAAGATGTCGTTGAATAAGGGGTACACCTAACAGAAACCTTTTGTAGTAAAATATTTTTATCATGCAAAATTGTCTTGAAACTATCGGTACTTTAAGGATTGAAACCAGTAGTTTTTACAGCATTTGAGAAAAAAAATGTACAAGCTGCTACAACAGGACTGTAGTAGCAAGACTGTAGATGATCACTTTTTCTAAGGCTACCGCTATTGTACATACAGATAGCATGGTGACATATATATACCATGGGTGCTATTGAAAGAGTAAAGACTTAACATTCATTCCCTATCCCTATATACTCAATATTATGATTAATGTATTTACCCTGTTTTCTGTATTCTCCTCCTGCCCCCCAAAAGCAGGTCCTTCGTAAGGATTCTCCATTAATAGCTTCTTTAGTTTCTTCAGTTTAGGACGCTGTTTCCTCAGTTCCCAGTAGCTGTTACAAAATCCCCAGATCTACAACGGGAGTAGGACATTGTTAGTGCATGTGGGTCATAAATGCAATGAACCGCTATGTTAAGGTTGTGACTGTTTGTGTGGGTGTTACAGTATACCAGGCAGGTGCCTGTGAGTGTATGCCTGTGTCATTTCTATACCTGAGTGTGCACCACAGTAGCGCTGTCCTGGCTGTTAGTTAGTTGGTCTGGTGTTCTGCATTCTGGTACAAACAGCAGCAGGTTGGATGTGTCGGCTATTTTTAGATCATAGGTCTTGTCACCACTACAGAGAACCGCACGCTCATCCTTATCCCCTCGAATTACTAGACTGAAAAAAGAAAAAGCGATTGTTCGTTATAATTTATCAATTAGATTGACATATGTTTACATCCATCCTGATCGTGCATCTTGTGCCACACTGCAGGTCAGCTTTAATTATCTTCAACCGCATTAATCATTTAATAATTTGTGTTGAACAAGAAGAAAGGTTAGACAGTAGTATAAAGATTATGTGCTCTTACCAGGTTTTAAATTAATGAATAGATGGCTGAAATGATGAGATCATCGATTGGTCAAACTAAACTGACAACTATTTTGAAAGTTTATTCATCATGCAAGTCATTTAAGTAAAACAGATGAACTGATCCCATGCTCTCACATGAGAGTAAATATTGTTTTTCTTTGTTTTCTCCCCAATAACCTTTGGGGTTTTGGGCTGTTGACAGATAAAAGAAGCAACTTGTGAAGAGTATTTTTCATTATTTTTGACATAAAGATTAAACGATTGCTTTTAATCTATTTATTTAGTGATGATGAAATTTACAGACCTTATGACAGAACACAAGTACACAAATACGTGAAAAAAATTCCCCTTATTGTCGGTGTGTTTCACCACATACACAGACTCAACAGGTACATTAATTCACATTATTAATGTCTTACCTTTGCCCAGCTTCAATGTGTTTGCAAAGCGTGTCGTCCAGCTCCATCAAGCAGTAGTCTGCCGATGAAACGTTTTCTCCAAAAGACAGACAGTGAATAGTGTTCTGTAGATCCTCCTCTTTCAGCTTGGCGATCTGCAGAGTGGCCTGAACCTCCTCTAACGTTCTCATGTTTGGTCAGACGGCGGGTTGAATCGATAATGTTTTGACGAATACGCCGTGTTATAAAAGGAAAACAATTCTCACAAACCCCCCTTTTGCTATTTATAAAAACAAGTCAAAACTTACGTTAGACCTCATTTGAAACAGTACTCGACGACTGTCAAATTTCCCCGCTCTCTTTCTGTCTTGAGGAAGGAAGTGTGGTAACGTCGTTGTGGTGCGACGTCAAAATAGGACCGGGGAGAAACTATTATTTGACAGATAATGTTAAAATAATAATTCTCGGGCATGTATTTAAATGTTTTCGTTGGGATGCACTAACAATCAACATAAGCGTAACCATAAAATTGTGGTACATTTTTTTTACACGAGCTCAATATTAATAAACCTATAACAGGAAAATTAAAGTCTCAAATATTGTTTCAACCGAGTATAATTATCAGACGGATCACCACTCACGTTTAGGGTCAAATGTTTTGAGGATGTGCTGGTAGTGCCATCAAAATGTCAAGTTTTTCCAGATCTGCCCAGGTAACCATACACATTATACATTACATTATCATATGTTCAATCTCACAATATGACCGTTAAGTGCGTTAAGGTTAATGTAAAGCGGCTCGTCAGTCACAAATAGGCCTTTAGCTAACGAGCTAGCCCCGGTGTATGTGATATGGATAATATTGTAACGGTTAGTTTGTAATGTAACTGGCGGACTGCCCTCAGCAGTTAGAGAAATACCCAAGAGGCAAAGATGTCGAAGCACAACGCTATTGTTTGCAAGAAGCGTTTATTACTTCTTGTCAGACCATGTAAACTGTCACGGCTTTTAATGGCAAAGTAGAAATAGCACAGGTGTTACTAAAAGCATTAACGATGGCTGTATTGTATTCAAGAGTAAGGCGTGGCCGTGAGCCAACACGCACACTACCAGGTCTCTGATGACCCCATAGAGATGATTGGCTTTTAATTCTGGAGGAACAGCAAGCTCAATTTCTGACCACAAACATTACGTTTTGTAGAAAATCCAAATGTTCTGTGTAGTTGTTGTATTTAACGCTAGATTGTATGTGGTAAACTGTCCAGTCACATATCTTGTGTGGTTGATATGAATAGTAATAAAGTGTATTTCAGCCATAACTATCCGTCCGCTCTAACAGGATGTAAATATTTCAGTAAATTCCTGTAAATTCGTTAAAGGCTGTCTGGCTTGACCCCCTGCTGCTCCCGTCTGATCTCGTCCACTTTCCAAGAAATACGCAGTTCATCTCGAACTGTCTTTCGTGAAAAGACCAATTGTCCCAGTTTCTCATGTTTCTCATACTATTAAACCTGTGATAGTCCCATGCTAGTCAGTTTATTCAAGCCATTTGATCTTTCTTCTTTCAGCAATGGGCGACCTTCGCTCGATCCTGGTTCCTGATAGACGCAAGGATGCAGCCTCCTGGGAAGATCGCGACCATGTGTGCTGTTAGATTACAGGGGAAACACAAGCCCATCTACCATGCACTGAGTGAGTAGGAGTCCAGTCTGTCTTACAACACTTATGAAGTCATAAGCAACTTTCTAACACACGCTTATGTATAAACTACAGTTTTCTTTCCTGTTGTCAAACCATCACCTACCCTTATTTAAAGGTTGTTGTGGCATGGATCGGCCACACGATGGCAGTAGAGGATAAACGTTATGTATTTGCTTCCTTCTTACTTTATAAAGTGACATTCTCAGAATACTCTTTGTTTTTTGGAATATTAGTCTTGTCGGTCCAGCAAACTAACTGTAATCATTGGCATATCAGCTGTGTCTGTACCCGTCTGTGTATCTGTTCAAATAGTCAATTATTCAGTCATCATTTTTAACATAACATTGATCCTAAAAACAGACATCTTGACCATTTTCGCAGGTGACTGTGGTGACCATGTGGTAGTTATAAACACCAAAAACATAGCGTTCTCTGGAAACAAATGGGAGCAGAAAGTCTACTCATCACACACGGGGTAAGTCTATACAACCTCGTACGATACTTCACTTCTCCTGTGTAGTTCAGAGAAAAGCATCTCTCAGTGGCCTCTTGTCATATTCACACTCGAGGAGAGGAAATGACCCGCTTGTGTTTTGTCCACCTACAAACTAAAGCTTTTTGGGTTGGTTAGAGTTGTGCTGGATATTTATTCTGGAAAGATTTGTGACGTTAAACTGTTGGGAATAATTCATCAATTTTACCCAACCTATATTACTTTATGCATGTAGAGATGGTTTGTGGTTTTGCTTGTAATGCAGTTATGGGCACACAGTGAAGTCTGCAGTTCAAATGTATTTACATTTTACAAGTGGCTAATGCATTTCATTTGGTTAAAAGAGAAAAAATATATATTTGATCAGAAAAAACAGAACACTCTTGCATACTTTCATTTTTATAAATATCTAATAACTGTAAAATGAATATAAGAGAAGTTTGAGGGATGTTGAAGCTCAGTGATCTTATATGTCTGATACATGTTGGCAGAAGGCCAAAATACTCTTTAGTTTAGTTTGTCATGCACGACGAGGACTGACTCAGCTTGTATTTTTTCTCACAGGTATCCAGGTGGATTCAAACAACTCACAGCTGCCCAGCTGCATCAAAAAGATCCAAAAGCTGTAAGTGTCGTCAATCAGTATTTTAAATGTTTTTATTATGTCACTGCCACGTGCGTTACACCGTGGACATTTGTTATACTGTATGTATGATTTAACCCACATTCTTGTAGATGAGTCAAATGTTTATGTCTGCCACATGCTGTGCAGAGTAGGTGTTTTGTGGTTTCATATGTGTTGCTCGTGCATTTTAATAATGAAGTGCAGAAAACAGGGATTTAACAGCAGTGGGTTTGTGCTGGTGGTCTTTGGTGCGCTCTGAAATTGGTACGAGTGTCAGTTCATCGATAATTCCTGGGGTTTATGTCATGGTTTCATGGTTCATTGTGTTACCCACACGCACAGTGATAATTACATTCAGAACTTGATGTGACCCACATACTGTACTTATCAAACCGCTGGCAAATGACTTGTTTGTTACAAAACATCGAGGCTTTGTCAGAAGATATTGAAACAACTCGTGAGCTGAGTTTTCTATGAAGATAAAGTCGCTGTTTGCATCTCTTGAAAACGCACTCTATATTTTTAAAAACACTTGCCTGGGAGTCCAGAACTGTACCAAGGGTTTTAAAGTTTTTCCACAGTTTCAACACGTTGGCCATCAAGTGAAACTGGCTCTGTTTTCAGATCATGTTTTGTGCAGATAGTTAATTATTTTGTCTTGGCCACATTGATTTCTAGTTGGCTAATGCAACACCATGTTTGAAGGACCTTAGTTGTGGGCCAGATAGACAGCTTCACCTACAGGCTCTGTTTTCTGTAGGCGGTCAACTAAAGCCATGTCATCAGCAGGCTTAAACAATCTAAAACGTTTCTCATTGATCATAAATGAGTTGGTAAAAAGAAAATAATAGCAAAGGGAAAGAACACAGCTTTGTGGGCAGCCTGTGCTCACATTGAGCTCATCTGACACAGAACCCCGTGAGCAGCAGGAAAGAAAGTCTCTGAATCGGAGAACTAACCGCGTATTAAGTGTTGAGATAAATGAGCCTTATCAGGAGAATGTTTCTTCAAAATCTACAAATGAAACCCTTGCTGGCATCTCCTTTAGTATTCATAAACTGTCTCGTAACTTTATTAAGCAGAGTCAGCCAGAATTAGAGTGGAACTAGCACTACCCACAGTGACTGGCCACAACTCGCTCCCTACAGGCAGGTTTTCTCATTACATTGTCCTGCCATCCATAGTGTCAAATCTACAGTAAAACGTGTTCAAGTCATTAACAACGGTTTGACTGTTACTTACTGGATTATCACCCTTTTTGCTGGATCTGCCCATTAATGTGTTTAGTCCCTCCCACACCTTTCATACAGTACCAGTCAAAAGTTTGGACACACTTTCCCATTCAAGTGTATGGGAAACGTTTGACTGGTACTGTATATTACAAATTTTAAAATTAAAGGAGTTTTAAAGGATGTAAAACTGCAGCTTTAATGGTTGGCAGATTCATACAACGATGGCGCGGTAATTGTAGTTACATCAGATTTTTCTTTATTGCCTAATTTTAACATTTGACTTTTCCCCAGCTTAATGCATACATCCTATTCATACTAAGCAGGAGCACAGGGGTTCTTTAAGCCATATACAGCAAGTGCTTTTAGATTTAGCTTTACCTGTGCAGCTAGTGTAGGCTAATCAAAAATGCCCGGGGGACTCACTAAAAGTAGTTGGATGACCTGTGCTGGTTTCTATTCTGTAGATCTCTGCTGTTGGCTCTGAGCTGATGCAGGTTTTAGTCCAGGCGGTGACCACAGACTGATGGTGGTTTAGTTAAATTGAGGTTTTGAGGGTTGGCGAGGGAAGAGGGAGAAATGGAATTGGACAGATGAAGCATTTGTCAGCACTACCTCTGTCCAACATCTCTCTCCAGTATCTCTGTCCAATGTCTCATTCCAGTGACTCTGTCCAAGTTGTGTTCACATTTGTGCAACCAGCCTTCACACTGAGAAACATCATTTTTGGAGCAAATGTGAAGAGAAAAGAAAAGAGCTATGGACGGTTGCTATAGACATTGGCAGACTGTATGTCAAGCTTTTCAATGTGCTTCCTCTCACCAGATTGTGAAGTTAGCGGTTTACGGCATGCTGCCCAGGAATCTGCACCGACGCACCATGATGCAGCGATTGCACATCTTTCCTGATGACGTAAGTCCAGTTTCTCCTCACCTCTCTGAGCTGATGCGTCTTCAGACAGCCACTCTTACACCTTAATCACCCAGGCTTATTAAGGACAATCAGAAAGAGGGCACGTTATCAGAAGGGGGAGGGGAGGCAGTGATATAATTTTGCCGATACTGACACAAAAGAAATGGGCCAGTTGTAATCATCCTTCTTCCAGGTCACCTTTATAACTAAAGTTATTATATATTATATAGTTATAAAGTTACATTTTTTCTCAGCTGGTATGTGTGTGTGAGTGGACAATAAGACTGCAGTTTAGTGTTTCCCACTGGCTGCGAGGTTGCTTCAGCATCACTTTCACTCTGTATGTCATTTGTATGACGTAAAACACATTTGTCAATGTTCTCATATTAACAATAGTGTGTGAAATGACATTTGTGTATGTGAACTCGTAGTGACAAACCCACAGAGAATGATCACCCAACTCTTCAGCTCTGCTCAACTCTACAGAGCAATTTAGCGTCTTTCAGCTCATCGTTTTGGTTTTACAGCCCACAACCTTGCTGTTTTACTGCTCTCGTCAGGGTCAGCACACGGCACACCGGCTGCTCAGCACCAAACAGCAGACAGACAAAGTTAGCGACTAGCTGGTGAACATAATGGAGCATTTAGCAGCTAAAGAGCCAGATATTTCGCTCAGGAGTTGTTGGGGACCAAAAGAGAGTGAGTATTGGACTTGCATTTGCTGGGCGGCAAAAAACACGAGTCCAAATGAATGCTTATGTTGCTTTGAGGCTGCTAGATGTGGAAATTGTTCAACAATGTAACTTTTTCCGTTAAAAAAAACCCCTAATAAATACTGCTGTGATCACATTGTAACGTTGGGTGACCATCAGTTTATCAGTCTGTCTTCTCATTTTCCTTCATTCAAAAGAGGAAACCTGCGTTGTGTAATTGGTGCAGTGAATTATGGTCCCTGCAGTTCAGACAGTGCTTCTGGCATTTGATAGCATTAAAATTGTTTTTAAAATTCTGTTGGCGAGAACCACCGGCGTCACACATCGCAGCTTCTGAAATGAATTGAAACAAAAAAGTACTTGACAGGCTGTTAATTGACCTGGGCGTCCTGCCCAAATATTTACTGGATGTAATTGTTAGCCACGTGTGAGAACACTATCATTAGGCTAATTCCAGGAATGTGTGACAAAGGAAGAAAATCAGATCTCTGAGTTTTCCCTTGTAATGTAAAACATGAGGCGTTTGGTGTCAGAATGTAGAAGTGAGGAAAGTCAGATTTTTTTTTATTTATTTGGTCCTGACTTGATATCCACCGGCTTCCTTAATCACAAACAGACGGGCTTGAGCCTTGTGAATGTCTGCAGTCCCATCTGCAATTCAGAACACAGTATTTTGGAAAGCTTGTTGTTTTTTAATCACTATTTTGGTCTTTTGGTCTGAACTCTGTGACCCCTCCTTAATGGAGGCACACACCCACCTGTAATGAATATTAATGAGAATGACTGTTAACACTGGAAAGTGATGGACCTAAAGCTCCCTTCCAAGTCTTTCAGTAGAATATCTGATCTGCTTTTGAGGTGTAAAGGGTAACAACTTCCTACCTTCTTTTTCAGGTCAACCTCCTTTCAATACCCTTTTACCTCTTTCATTTCCTTCTTTTCTCTTTGGATTTTTTCGTACTGCCTACATTTTTCAATTTCAGTGTCCCTTCTGTCCACCCCTCACTAGGAGCTGCCCGAAGACATCCGAGCCAACCTGACGGAGGAGCTGCCGCCGCCCAGAGAAGTCCCCAAGAAACTCAGCGAGTACACGCGGGAGGAGATAGACGCCTTCCCCAGACTGTGGACACCGTACGTACAAAGCAGTTTTTACATTAGTGTCACTTTTTAATATTTGAGGTTCAGTTGCTGCAAGGTGAGAAGTAACACAACGAATCTCCTGCAGAGAAAATATACATAAACCTGTAATCACTATTTAGTGCTATTTGTATTCAGATGACTGAACTAAACGATGTTTATGCTAATGCTAACACCTGGCTTCTACCTTCAAATGGCTTTTTTAATTGCCTGACAAACGTTTTAAAGTGTCTCACTTGGGAATCTTTTCACGCTTTGAGGATCTTTGCACCATAATGAGCAAATGCACACCCAGTCACACTTTTGTGTCTTGTATTGATGAGAAACAGCCAGAAGGGGGCGATGTTGATCTGATGCACCATGTCACATTGCTACTGCTCACATCCTCTTTGGGTCTACCAGCTCTCCTGCCTTTGTGATACAGTAGCTGACATAAACTAGCATTAGGTTAAATGCTTTGGTAGTTTAACATATTGCACTTATATCTTTAAAAAAGAAATAATGATTTAAAATACTTTAAAGTGACAACAGAAAGCCTGTACAAGATTAGCAGATTGTATTTCACATTCAAAAAGAAATACAGGTTTAAAAGTCGATGGTGTAGGTGCCAACAAGATGGTGGACTTGACTTTAGAGGAGAAGCATGTCGCTGACCGTGAATCAGTGCAGTACAATCTAATCAATCTAAACACTCGACGCGCTCGGACCATGTCAGCAGTTATTCCCGTGGTCTCGCAAAGCAACGTATGCATGAACGGATCCAATTCGACAGCTTGCCAAGCTTTGTGGCCAGTTTGACACTTTTTTTTTTTGTCCTGCAGGAAAAAATAAGATGCAACATTATTCACTTTAACTACAAACACATGTGGCTGTGCTGTGAATGATTCATTCGTCGATATGTGACGTGATGCTCTGAGAACAGGGGCTGGCTGTTGGACGAGCCGCCAGAGTATAGACTCACTAAACTCACGTGTTATTTGCTCCTGTGTGAGTTCAGTTTTAGGAACTAATATGCAGCTCTAATACCTTTTTTAATATATGACCCCCCCCCAAGTTGACATTTTTATTTACTGTACATAAAGGTTTTTGTGGCGTTTGCTGTGTTTTAATATTGTACATCATGCTGTTAATAAACAACATAACACTGAAGGGCACTGCAGTATAACAGCCCACTCAGCTGTACTTCCTGGCCTACGTATTTTGCCAAACCGTTGAATATAAATGGTAAAATGTCACAAACACATGTGGGGAAAGTCAGTTTTCCACCACTTCCTGCCTGTTTGGACACACAGGGATTCTCTGTGGGGTGTGAGAGAGCATCTGTTATTTGCCATCATCAAATTCATGGCGTATTTTCTGGATGGAGATTAGACTGACATTGTGACTGACCCGGTTTGCTGCCATGATAATGCCGTCCTGTTGCATTTCTCTGGTCTCACCTGTCAGAAACGTCTTCCTGACAGGTTAATGGAGAGCGTTCTCTCTTCCACCTGCTCAGCACCGGCTTTAACGCCCATCAGTCATTCGTCTTCTGTTTATCCAGATCGAGGTTGCTCTTCTTCATCCGCAGGAGCACTGGTCGTCTTTATTGTGACTGTTGCTGAGCTTGTATTAAATAGAAAAAGGTTGACCTTTTAGCTGCGTCACTGTCTAATATACAGAAACATTGTTGTTACTGCAGTCAGTACACTTTGTCTCTGCAGGTAGTTCCACACAGAAAACACTAGTGGTGAAACGATCACAAAACTCTCGATTAGGATCGGATCGCAGATCATTTTTTGGATGATAAATAACTGACAAATAACTTTGTTTTAAATTATTCTTTAGTTAGTAATTTTGTTAACAATTATTATTTATTAAAGAACTTAACGTAGCTCCCGTCACTGACACACCAGGGTGATGTCTTTCCAAATTATCATACGGTTTTCTCATCGCACAATGTTCCACCACCCATTTCCCAACAAGAAATGTAACGAGGAAGCCAAAATGCTCCCATACCTCCTCTAGCCATGATTGTCACTCACTGCGCTTCTTTTCCTCCTGCAACATACATCCCTGATTCGCTGGGATTCAACATGTTTTTAAAATAATCAAATCAACCTTCAGCGAGAATAAAACACAACACTCAGCCTGTCTTGTTTCTTTTCACTGCAACTCTGCATTGAGCTTTAGGGAATTATTTAAAAAGTAGGTAACAGCGGCAGTAAAATTCTATGTCACACTATGATGGTTGAACTTTGCAGTTAATCTGCGGTTCACATGTGTGCCAAACTGTGAGGGGGGGGGGTCCGTATGGAAAAAGTGCGGTTTGTCACACCACTAATAACCACCCAGTTAAACACAATCATGCAACTTGTATGAGTTTCTAGGCGTAGTAATGTGATGTGTTGTGGAGTTGCTTTTACATTGTGTTGAATACACTATTGGCAGTTCTTGGCTTAAAAGTATTACAGTGTGAGTGAAATGACTACCAAGATATTAGGACAATAATATTTGTTGGCAAAGTTACAAAGAAAGCCCTCTTACCTCCTAAAAGATATCCAGCCATGTAAATTGTAACTTTGTAATGTAAACCCCAATTCAACAGTTTATTTATATTACTCAAAGTATTTTAAATCAAGTCCCAGTTACCCTGGAAAATCCTCAAACCTCTCTGTAAACAGTTTTCTTTGGACTTTCTACTGAAGAAATAGTCCCAATTAAACTGTTGGACTTTCTGCAGCAACAGAGACATTGACAATGTTTCTTGAAGTAACGCTGCTGTTTAATTTTTTTTTAATGTAATATTTCAATGATGTGATGTGAAACACAATTCCATCCACCTCCATTATATTGTGGTGGAAGCTCTCAAAACCTGGACAACTATAACCAGTTCTGCATGGCCAGTTACCACAAGAGGCAATTGAGATAATGTTTTCCAGTAATGGTGGACTGACCTTTTAAACCGACAAACTACACTTTATTACAGTCCTGAAGCCATTTAGCGTATTCTGATATAGTAAACTCTCCATTTGCTACTTTAAACACATTTCAACAAAACATAACCCACATTTGGTTTGAATATTTGAAGTGAAATTAAGTGAAAACTGTGACACTGAATCTACAGTGAGAGCTCTGATCAGAAACAGGTTTTATATTCAGTTACTGTTCTGTGTGTTTGTGTGTGTGTTTGTGTTTGTGTGTGTGTGGCTCGTACAGACGCGTCCAGCATGTCAGTTTTTTTGCGTCCAGCATTGCTGTCAGTGTGTGCGGGCCCATGGTGATAAATGAGCCACTTCTTATTGTTTACTGGCCCAATCTCCTCAGCCAATCAGTGCGCGTGCTCAGGCCTGTCGCTGTGTGGTTGTCAAGGTCAAGCTAATCCTGCTTTATTTAAGAGATGGGCCTTAGCCTAGTTAATATTCTCTCACACTCTTGTCTTATTCATTTTACTGATCAAATATATGTCTGTGTCAGATGAGATGGGGTTGAGGTCATCGAGGGCGATTCAATCGTTGCCCTTTATTAAACACATAGTTAATATTCTCTCAGAAAACCTTGGAGCAGAGGCAAAATATTAATATTGGATATGTGACTTCCCAGCACCAACATAAACATGCTGCTGTAGTTGATAGCAGAGCTATTACAATTGATAACATTTTTTGTACTTTTTATCAAAACCAATACAGCATGCCCTGATAATATCTGTCGGCTGTAATCTCTGCTCAAAATTAAAGGGAAAAAACACAAAAATAGGATGCTGTGTCCGGTCTCATTTTGAAAAGGAGAAAAAAAAAAGGGATAAGATCTTTCTGGTTTCTCATCCGTCACTTTTTCTCCATGTTTTTTCCTGTAATGGGTTCTTTTTTCAGACTTCTATGCCTCCCCATACTAATGTGTTGTCTTGTGTTTTCTCCCCAGACCTGAAAATTACAAGATGAAATGAAATCAAGGCTGCCCGATGTGACCAAAACTCAAAAGGTTTTTTCACATCAACACTACTCTGAAAGCAACAGATTCCTCGGTTATATGTGACAAAGCATTGTAAAAGATCAGAGGATATAATAGGATTTTCCACGAGATGTTATGTTTTTAAAAACACAAAACTGATTTTCTCTGTTCAGATGAAACGTTACAAAAACAGTCCGATTTTGTGCTAATCCAGGCAACACGGCTCGACTAGACTTTATTAAAGCACTATTAAGTCATAACCTCGATGCAAACATCATCAACACAAACTCTATAAACAACACACCCCTCTCAGTTGTATTGGCCCGGACAGCAGACCTGAATTATCCAGCAGCAGCTTGGAATTTTACCATGTGGCGCAGCTCTGATCAGAGAAAATCAGATTCTGTGGGTTTTCCTCTGATTATACAACCATGAAATGATCAGACCTGGCCCATAAAAATGACATCTGTTGGAGCTGATCTTGCCTTGGGAAGGATTGTTGGTTCATGGTGAAACCAGTTAATGTGTTACTATGACAACATTCAGGCCATCCGTGTGATTTTTTTGTAGAAAATGTTAGTTTTGGTCTGGAAATCCTGAGCTTTTTGTCTTGTGAGTACGTAAGAAATTTCATTAGGGTTGTTTATGTGAGTTGTAAAATATTTAATAAACAATTTAATAAACCTGTTCTCATCAAGTAGTGTTTTTATATAAATGTAAAATCTAGTTCAACAAATGACCTAAAACACAATGTTTTTGTCTCATTACAGATTTATTGGTTATAAAAGCAAACAAATAAAAAATAAATAAGTTCATATTGTACTAAGGGGCGTGGTGGTGAGACACATTCCTTAATAAAACTGTTTAAGGTTGACAGTTTAAATCTCAAATGGACCAGGGCCAGCTCACAACTTAACTTTGAGTTACTTTAGTGCCTGTTTTTTCCAGGCTGCAGTGCAGGAGGGGGAACGTTTACACTTGTGGTTCAGTCCTTATTGGTTTCACCAAGATGCAACTGTTTTGAATAAAAACCGGATCCAGGTTTCATTCCAGCAAGAGGTCAGAGGTCAACCAGTGAGCAAACAGCTTCCACAGTGAGCAGGCCCATCTTTGCATAAGAACAATAAACGAAACAAACTGGGGAGCGACACAAGATTCACAACATAGATTTGTCTTCTTAATTCACCAGAAGCCAGAGTAATAAAACCCAGCGCAGACCTGGTCCATCTTTGTAGCAACAGAAGGAAACAAAATGTAACTTTTAAAAATACATTTGATTGTGTCCCACAGTGTTAAGGTGAAGTAAAACAGAAATGTTATGCTTCTACGGCCAATTTAGAGGGATTAACTCCAATAATAGTTGGTAAAAAAAAGAAAGAAAGAAGCCAACACAATACTGTACGGAGAAAATCACTTCAAAAACATTTCAACATTCCTTTACACACTAAAATAAAAACAGCATGGAAGCAGGTGAATCGTGATTCATCATTATAAAAAGCAGCCTGTACAAATGTTGCTCATTGTCCTCGATTTGAAATGTAAAATAATCGAGCTAGTTACATAAAACCAAAACAAGATGCACGTGTCCAGTTACACACTCAATGGTTGGCTCAAAGGAGACATGCAGCTTCACACCAAAAGAAGGGTTCAGTCCTGAAATCAGCTGTGAGATGGGAGGAAATGGGGTTTACGTTTACATTACCACTGGATGATGCTAACATAGATCAGGCACTTTTCGGACCCCCCTTTTACAGAGATATCGTACAAGAGTCCACAGAACTATTTACATTGTTTCACTTGGTGGAGAAAACCACTGGATACACAGGGAGGGGGTGGTTCCCACCACAGTTTCACATGTGTGTGTGCATGTCAGTGTCTGATTTGTTTCCATGTGTGAATGTGTGTGTGTGTATTGTGGCGTGCAGGGCCTCAAGCACTTTAGGTAAGTCCATCCTTCCTCTGAAGTCCTCCCTCCTCACTCTCTTCCATGACAACGACGTCACGGGGAAACCTCCTGGCGACGCCCGGCGACCTCAGCTCTGTGTCCTCAGAGTGGGTGGGGCTTGAGTGGTAACCGTGGACCAGTTGGGAGGGCTGTTGGGGGTAGTACTGAGGGGGGTAACCACGGTGATAGGGGTCCTGCTCTTCCTCTTCCTCCTCCTCCTCCTCGTCTTCTTGGTCGTTGTTGTAAGCCACTGCAGCAGGGTTGTACGGCTGGTTGTAGGGCTGATAGCCGCCGTGAGGCAGGGGTTGGACTGGGGTGGTGGGAATATTTAGGGTCAGTTTGAGTGACTGTTTCTGGATCACCGCAGGTAACATAAAACCACCACGGGTGAGCATGGAGTGAAGTTAAGGCTGACTTTGGGACAACCACCACCACTTAAAAGCAATAAGAAGGCAGTGCGCTTGTAAAAGGTTACAAAACAATTTGAGAAGGTGATTTGGGACCTGCTAGTGTCAAAAAAGATTGGGTTAATGAGAAAGTGTGTTAATGAAATTGAGGAAAAAATCTGGTTTATACCCCGTTTTGTCCAGATCTGATCATTTTTTCAGAATTAAAAAGATCACATCTGGGTCACATTAGGAGGTAAAATTGAGATTTTAGGCCCAGTTAACAGTATATGAGATGTACAGATAGAGGGGTTGTTCAGTAATGAATGTAGCCAATCAGCATCAAAGCAACTCATCACTATTTAGCTTTGAAAGATGAGATTAGCTTTGAAGAGATTTGAGCTTGAAGCGGAGGCTGATGCAGCAAAACATTGTGTACACGAGTGTTTGTTGACAGATGGCTCCGGGATCAGTGGTGGTGATTATCGCAGCAGCTTTACGGGGTTTTGTTTGGTCTCATGGAAAGGTAAGCTAATCCATTTTTGTCTAAGAGACTGTCAAATGAGGAAACGGCCAGATTAACGATCCAAATTTATCAAGAACAACAATGATAATAAAAGTGAATCCACTTTCTAAAGAATCACAGAGGATCATGTGCATAAAGACTGAAAATCTGGTGTGAATAATGTTTCTAAAAACTCACTGGACCAATAAATGGGTGCAAAGTTGCCTAAAATCTCTTGTTTTATTATGGAGCCACCTTACTTTTTAACTTTTAATGAGTGAATGAAACTTTTCAGGTTAATCCAGATACTTTTACAGAAGATCCTGCCAAAATGATGTGTAGGCTGCAAGAGTAATTTGGGGGGAAAAAGTCTCTGGAGAAACTAAATTTAAAAACCGCTGCTGCAGGGATTAGAGGTTAAACACCTGGGTCAGGAGTAATTATCCTTCCCAAGAAATATGGAGGCCCAGAAGGAATAATTTAATCGATCAGAATTTCCTAAGTGTCTAGCCTTATGTACAGGGCACAGGAGGAGGAGGAGGAGGGTGGTTGGTGAATGCTCCTCAGTAATCATTCCTATAGTCCTGTTGAACTTAAGTCAGAAAGAGGAAGAGACAAAGGGAGGGGGAAACAGGGAGGAGGGAAAAAAAGAGTTAGAGAGAAGATGTTTACCTCATATCAGGAAGAAACCCACCGATACCAAAGAATTAAACATCTCAAACCGAATTGACAGCACCTCCCCAGCTGTTGGGTTGTGATGAGAGGTAGAAAAATGAGTATTGGAATCTGCTTCTCTCTTTTAGAGGAAGAAAACACACACACCCTGAGCAATTCTTACATTTAGCTCATCCAAATATTAAGACATTCATATCAAATGTTTGGAAAGATGGAAAATGTGTCGGATCTCTATTTCTCTTTCTGTATATGAGAAAGTGCAAATAGAGATTTCTACACCGAACAGTAGAACAAGAGTGTACAGTGAACCAAGAAAAACATGCCATGTGAGTAATACTGAATCAAACGCAGCCGTCACTCAACAAATAGTATGTTTAAGTGAATTATATTTTTAGAACAAATACCTATAAGAATAAAAAATAAGAGATGATATGAAGGTTAGACCCTCGGCTTAGGCAAAGCTGTATTCTGCTGTCGTCCAGCAGCACTGATAGTGATCCTCTTGACATCCAGTAATTGAGCTATGATAGGCTAACCTCATTGTTCCCAAAGCTTTAAACCAAACATTAATCTAAAAAAGGGCAACAATGGGTTTGGGTATAGAACAAAAACACTAGTAAACTGAACTACCCTGTTAAAAGTCACAATGACACATTTAAGGTCAAACTCTAGCTGCTGTGAAAGGAACAATACTACTCCACATACCTTTAAAAAAATGTATAATAGCAATTTTCCTTTTAAGTGGTCAGGGATGCTGCATTTCATCCTTGCATGGTTGAGAATAACAGGAGAGACGCCGACTGGAATCCATTTATATAAAATAAATCTGGTTTGATGGATGAAGTAATGTCTCATTCATCAGCTACTTTTAGCCGATGATATTTTATTAAGACGACTCTTCAGAAGCTCTTAGACGTGTAATGTCGTAGCTGAGACAACGGACACGCTAAGCCCTGCATGGTCCTCATCTGTATGGATGTTCAAAGACGCCCAGTGTGTGCCTGTCTCTAAATGCAACGGCATATTTTATTAGATCTCAATACAGACAAATCGCTTCGGTCAGTGAAACAGTGATCTTAATCCATCAGTGTGGACATGAATGTATAAACTTTACAGTGGAACAACCACAAAAGCCAGATTACTCTCCAATTCTCCGAGAGCTTTATGAGAACAATAACTATGTCAGAGCCGGCTGTCACTGTTAAAACAAAAATATAACAAAAATATATAGACACTGGGCAAGGTTAGACTGTTTAAGCTGTTTATGTCAATAAATGAGTAAATATTAAAAATAAAACATTATAAATAATACAATTAAGTAACGCTGACAGTTACTCTGAATAAGCCTTTTGAAATAAAAATAATGAAGTTAATACTCAGTTGCAAAAGAACAAATCAGGACAAATATGATGTAAATAAACAGCAGAGAATGTTTTTGTAAAGTCTGGATATTTTGTGTTTTTACTACATTTGGGAAGAAATTCCAGTAAAAAGGTTATTTTTGTTTCAGTTTCCAGAACCTGACCTACAGTGCACATGTGGGCTTTTGTGTTCATTTGTCTACAACAATAGTTCCCAAACGTTTTTCTTTCATGCCTCATTTTGGAAGCTGAACAGAAAGACAAGATTTTCATCATGTTTTTCATTCACTTCTGTTAAACATTGCCTAAACTGTTTTTAGACACAAAAGACAGAGAACAGTCAAGAGCAAGATGGTTTTTTCATATTTTGAATTTGACATTTGATGCGGCTGCTCAGTGCATCACCTGTTTTTTTTTTCTTTCCTGTCACAAATCCGCCCATCTTGTACTTTACATGTTCTGTCTTTTGAATACATCTTGCTAACCTAAATCATGATAGCCTGCTAGCATCATTCAACTTTTGTTTCACCCCACATTTTCCCTCCATCACAAGTGTTAGCAATGCTTAAATAGCAGCTGAATGATGTTTACCTCCGATGTTGTATCCCAGACAGGAGTTCTGGTCACAGTATCCTGGTGGGCCAGCTGGTCCTGTGCTACCTGGATTTCCCGACCTGCCCGGTGTCCCTGGGTTACCAGGCCGACCAGGGGGGCCCTGGCTGCCCGTCCGTCCTTCACCAGGCAAGCCTGAGGATGGAGGAACAGTCTGTGTTAAAGATGTGCAAATACACTCAAATCACTAAACACTGGGTAAAAGGACTTGCAGTGTTGACCCCTGGTTAAGTGAAACTGTGCCATCGAGGGCACATCCTGCCACTATACCATCACCTCTTCAATCTCTTCTAAATCCCTCCCTCAGCTGCTGTGACAATATGACATCATTTCTGGATAAGGGAGATGATAGTGAATGGCCCGAGGGCAGGAGCAGGAACAACACAGTTAGCCAGAGAGATTCAGCCGGAGAGGCTTCTGTTTTCTGTTTGCACAAGAGAAACGGCTCCATCAGGACTCTTCAGCATTCAGCAAAAAATATGAAATCAATGTTTTGAGAGAAGCGACATTTGCCAAGTGCTAAAATTATCTTCCCACAAATATTTCAGAAAAGCACAGCAGATGAAGACAGAGAGCTGTCCTCTGTACCTTTCTCTCAGAGAAGATGTCCTTTTGCATATGTTGAAGTTTGGGGATTTTATTTTTTGCAGTTATCTGATCATGGAAAAGTTTCCAGGGAGTTTTGTCAGCTTGTTCTGTGAGTATTGATCGCACAACAGTAAATAGAAAATCCCAGCACTGACATATTTCCATTAACACAAGTCTCAAACACCACACAGTGCACAGGGAAATCAATACAAGGAATTATTTTCAAGGTCCAAAACGTCTGTTTGCTTTTCTCAGACAGAGATTTAACAGAGTAAAGCAGATCCAGTAAGTATCTGTGCTGTTCTATTAGTTCAGTATTCAAAACATTTTTGCTTTTGTTCAGAGGAAACACAATGGAAACATTCCACATAGCTAGCTGTCGGAAAACACCAAAAACAAATGTTCAGCAACAGAATAATGCTAAATTATCAGATTTAGAAGCAGCTCCAGCTCCAATTGATGACTGGAGGGAGTGGATTCAGTTGGTTAGGCTTATAAAGCGACCTCAGGACTGTGTCATTGTTTGTCTGTATCTTACCTGGAGGTCCCGGTGGTCCTCGAGGTCCCTGACTCCCAACCCCTGGATTCCCCCTCTCTCCCTTCTCTCCCAGCAGACCTGGAGACACACACAGTTCAAAGAGATCCGCATTAAAGTCCAAATCACTTCGCCCACACAGCTGATTAAGGGTTTATTAAGGGTTTACAAAACTGAATATCCCAGTGGTAAAACATAATTCTACACCACTACATTTCACAGGGGACTCTGCTACATTTATTTGACAGCTATAGGTATAGATTTTAATAAATAATACATGTAATAAAGATTAAACCCCTTCAGATGTGCATGACTTGTTAGCAGCTCCATCAGAAAGAGATCTCTGAACTCTAAACTTCTCACATGGTTTCGTTTAATTAACTGTTTGAGGCCCAAAAAGGTGAAATTATCCATTATTTTACAAAGAAAAAGCAAAGATTAGGGAAATGTCAAAAAAATGCATAGAGATTTGTAAAGCCGAACTTTGTTTTTTCTTCTTTCCAGCCCTCGAAAATCTCCAAACCCCTCAGATTGACCTTGTGACCTGTCCCCTAGATTATGAACCACTTGAAAAATTACCTAATTGTGTATAAAGTAGTACTTTGACCAGCTACATGCTATGTACACATTGTTGCATCAGTATTAACAATCTAATCATATATCACTGCCATTTTTTTCTTTTACTTTTGATACTTTAAGTCAACTTTGCAGTTAACGCTTCTGTAATTTCGATTTAAATGCAGGATGTTTACTTGAACTTAAGTATTATCTGAATAATTCTTCCACCGCTTTCTATTCCAACATCAGTATTACATTGCAAATTTTTTGTAGAAATGTGCTGGATAAATGATTCCTGGATGATCAGTCTAATAAAATGTACTGTAGACCCAGAGTCCACTCTGCGCTGTTGTCCGCTGCTGCAGCTGTTTGAATGACCTAATGGAATATTTTTCGTACACTAATATTAGAGAACACATAAAACTGGTGATCTGCAGAGTTTCTGTCCTGCTGCTTTTATGGCTGCCTTAATCAATTGCATCGGTAAAGAGGAAGTAAGCACAATGAGGCCGAGGAGAAAACATTTTACATTACCTCAAATAAAAGTTTATTCTCTACACTGGCGGTCTGGTCTTGTGATATTCTCTCTTTATAAAGGCTGCTTGCTGACGCACAGTCTGCTATGTTCGGGACTATTACATGTGAAGAGAAATGGTTTCTTATGTTGAGCCTGAGCACAGCTTTGCTTCTCATTCTGTTATCAGCCCTACATGGACCATCTGACTTAATAAAAAACAGTCTCATTTTCTTAAGTAAGCCATACATGTTTCATAATATTTGGCCTTCTCTAGTTTCAGTTCAGCCTATAAAAACAATAAAAAGGTGTTTGTGTGTGTGTGGTGGACCAGTGGCTGCTGATCATAAATGTTCCTGGGGAGAATCAAAAAGGTCTGAACTGCTGAGGAGGAGGAAACCACGCTGGACACTTCCTGACAGCCGTTTTGAGTGCTCTCAGCTTTCCTAACTCTCTGTGTGTGCAGACTCATTCGGTATGTGTTTTTTTAGTGTGGTTGCGTGTTTTAGTGATGAAGACGGAGCCTCATAAAAGGCTGCTTCTCGTCTAAGGGCTCGTGACAGGGGAATGACCTCATGGATACTGCAGTTACTGTCTTCTGGCCTGGACTGAACCTCATGGGAGCTGACCAGACCACGAAAAGTAGCAAACAAGCAGGCAGGTTGAGGTCGAGCCCTTTTTGTCTCTTTTTCCGTGTCTTTTCTGTTCGTTTCACAGTAAAAGCCCCAGGCAATTGCCGACAATTGCCAAAGACTTGGTCTAATTATTTTACAGCCACACTGCTCTCACCAGCTGGACACTGCTGTTACACATAAATATTTATCAGCAGAGGTTTATATAGTCGCATCACGATAACCACCTTTATCCAAATAACTGGTGTTGTCACTCATTCAGAAGACAGCAACAGGAAAAGCAGAGATGGAATGAAGACTAAATAGACACAACGCTGCTTGACCTACTTTTTTAGCACATTTCTATTGTGCAGAAATCCAGCTTTCAAATTATTGTTTTGCTTCAAAATGGGCTAAAATGATTGTTAATATTGTTTCTAGAATTGCCACACATTTTTACATGCACACAATCTTTTTGAAGACACTGAAGTACTTTAATTACACTTTAGTGTTAATAATTACAGAGATAATATTGGAAATCACGACATGTTTGTGTTAGATTATTTTATTACATTTTTGTATTGGCACTATTCGCTTCTTAAAGGAGTACTCCATCGATTTAGCAACATTGTCAGACAAGAATGTTTTATTTTTTTTAAATGATCAAAACGATGCAGCAGAACCAGAGATATCGTCGTTTTTTATTCCATATCAAATCTAGTGCTTACATTCCCCACAATGCAATGTGGCCACTGACAGTATGGACAGTGTTATGCTGGTAGCTGCTAATATAGCCTGGAGCTTCTAGTATCAAGCAGAGATGAAGAACAGGTTACAGAGGTCTGATAAACTCACTTGTTTCTAACTCCACGCCCACAGATTAGAAAAAAAAAAGTGAAACTTGCAATGTTGAGCCCCAACCAACAATGACTCATGTCACTTCAGCCAATTTATCTGACTTCACACAACTCCCTTAAAAAGGCTGTATACAGCTTTAAACACAACCTGCAAACAGACTTTCATGTGTAAAATCAATGCTCTTTCCTTTAACAAAATAGAAAGAAATGACTCCTTCCAGGGAATCCTTTGATATTTGCAAGCTATGACAGAAAACCCAGACTCCCTGGTGTCTTAGGGCTTTAAGTTGCTGGCCATAGGCCACAATGTCCCTGGAGTCCAGCAAGGGACATTTGTTGCATGTCACCCCCCCCCCCCCCCATTTCCTGTCAGCTCTGTACTAAAGACATAAAATGCCCCCAAAAGACATTGAATAAAACCCAAAGTATAGTCAGCATTTAGTATAATTGTTGTCATCTTATTCCAGTTTGGATTATCACCTTGTCATTGCAACATGGGAGGTCTAATAAACACTCTTTTTTCGTCTAAACACGACCCAAACAGTGTGAAGGACTGAAGATGGACTGAGATCGGTCTGCACATTACAGAGAGAAGATATACACACACACACACACACACACACACACACACCCACGTGGAAACTGCCAAGTATATTTTTCTTCTGTCCGTCCCTCTTTCGACATGTGTTGTGCATCCTGTAAATAACTTTACTTATAAACACATCATTAAACATCTTCCTCTCTCACCTCTCTCTCCCGGTCGTCCACTCTGGCCATTGCTACCAGGGAAGCCTGGCCTGCCGGATGGGCCTTGCTCTCCCGGAGGTCCCGGGGGACCTCTCCTACCCGGCTCTCCGGGTGGTCCGGGTACTGTTCGGACCGACACCGATGATTGGACGGGGATCTGGTTCAGTATGGAGTTATAGCGAGACAAGTGGCCTGCAAGGAGTACAGGGTGGTTTGAAATGATTTAGAATGAGCTCTTTGAGGGTTTGAGAATAGTTTTTATTTCTTTTTTTGGTGTTTATCCAAAAATCAAAGAGAAAATAATAGAAGAAGTGAAGCAAGCAGAGGTCAGACAAACCTTTGTAGGTGAAATTGTACTCAATAACATGTGGTGTTAATGTATAAATATCACTGATTACTCACTCTGGATGAGCTGTTCGCACACTTGCCGTGCGATGGCACGCACAGCAGCTTGGGATTGCACATCACCCTGGAGAACAAACACGGAGCATTTATGGTCTGATTTTACACAACCACACAGTAGACTGATACACCACTTTTCTATTTGAGCAGCCACAGAGACACAAACGCCCAGACCAATGGATGATTAATTGGTGGGTGGGTGTTTTACTGACTGTACTCCACCTTTATTCCACACTCTGAAGCCCCTTATATTTTTATTGGCCATAACAGATAGCACTTACGAGAGAAAGAAACAGAGAATTTGTAAATTACATAATTAAATTGAAATCAAAATCTAATTGTATAAAATATTTGGGCATAACCTCACTTTGGCTGTACTTACACTGAAGTTATATTCCACAGAATAAAATCAACCTTAATGCAGTTGATAGCTTCCTCAGTTCAGGCTTACAACTTTTGTTTTTACAGAAAGCCAGCAATACAAACTGAAGGTGTGTGATGCAATTAGGAAACAGGAGGAGGGCCTGATGAAAGGTGCTGTAGAGTTGCATTATGGGATGATTTTAAATAAATTGAGTTAGAGTCGTTTAATTGGCACTAAAACCTTATTGGTTGACATTTGAAAGCCATACATACACCTTAAATCACGATGGTCTCACTGCTTAATTGATGTTGATGTTGTGATGCTTAAACTGACTGATTATAATGAATTCAAGAGGCTCTATCAGGAGCTATAACTTAAAGTGCAATAACGTTTATATTTATATATATATATTTTGGTATATATCCTTAGTTTTATATTCTTTTTATTTCTCTGTTATTTATATTCTACTGTTTATTGTTCTTTTCTCAATAATTTTATTGAGCAGTGCAACTGTACAAAAAGCAATTTCCCTTCAGGGATCAATAAAGTTTTCTGATTCAGATTCTGATTCAAACATAAGTTAAGCTGGCAGTTACCTCGAACTAATCATCATCAAAATCATCATCATACAATCATTTGATGTGACAATTAGGGAAAAAAGCTCTGTAGTAAATGTTTACTTTTCCCATGTTCAATTGTTACCATATAAATCATTGTGAAATTATAGTTTTAGGGTAGATGCACACTTCAAGAACCAGATTCTAACCATCTTTATTCACAACTGTACCACCCCACACAATATACAGGGCAGAGGAGAAAATCCTGTCATGTTCTTTTTAAGAGACTTTCATGTTGAGTCTTCCCACGAAAATGAACTGCAGCAAAGTACAAATGTCCCCAACATTTGGTAAAATAGGGCAGAAATAGAAATTACAGGTGTGATTCAAGTTGGCAAGCTGCGTGTCTCTCAAGCCCTCGGCAGTGATAGCCTGGCTACTGTGTCAGCAGAAATACAGACCCTGCTCTGCTGCGAATTTGAATCATGAACACTGATTTGATTTGGTTTGCTTTAAACGAGGCTGAGGGAGGAAAGACAGAAATTAAGTGAATGTTTGTGCAAAAGACGAACAAGAAGTAGTGAATGTGTACTGGAGAGTAATTCAGTTTCTTCAAAACAACGGCCTTAACACTGGTTGAAGTGTGTGAGTGTAATGACTTACTCTTTCTCCCTTATCGCCTTTGGTACCAGCAGGACCCTGGAATAGAAAAGCACAGGAGGAGAATAAACATGCGACTGGGATGTGTACTCATCTCTCTCATCCCTCTTCCCCTTTAATGTCTCCACCTGATCACTCTCCATCTCTCTCCTTTTCTTTATGCCTCTTCATTACACACTTTTTCATCTCTGATATAACAGGTGTTATAACAAAATGCATTTACATTTTGCCAAAAGGCAACACACACACATGTCCATAGGCTTGTGTGCCCACAAACAGAGTCATTTCTGTGTTCTGGAAAGGCTTGCTTTTTGCTACCGCCAACACTGTAAAGCACACAGATGCATATCTGATCACAGCACACACAAAAACCTGCCAAGCACACAAAGCACGCACATCACACAGTATAATGCATTGTAATCTAGAGGCAAATAAAAGACAAATATTTCCTGGCCATAGAACCATGTGCTGATATGATAAATATCAGTTTGATGCAGTTACAGCTTTTGAATAAAGGCTTGTTTATCTTGGGGGAAAGATGTCCTTCACCACCGACTGACTGGCTGGCTTTGTGTGAGTGGGTTGGTGGATAAGGAAGATAGAGAAAATGTGTGTGTGCAGGCCTGGCATATCATATGCATATTATATTGCAGATGATAGAAATCCCAAGCCAACATTTGACACAGCCGCTGAATTGGAGTGCAGGTCTCACAATAAACGTCTTCTCCTGGACCTCCTCTGTGTGTCTGTCTGGATCTCCTGAGTCTTCCTGGGCATATAAATGTCTACTGTCTTATCAATGTGACATGGGAAAAACGAATCAAACTGTGGAAAAGGACATCTCACATAAAAATCTGATTTATTTCATTATTTTATCAAAACCTTCTTCCCACAGTGCCCTGTATATGCCTGTCCAAATTACAGAGTCAATGTTTTTTCCCTCAAAATTTTTTACAGTTCATCCGCAGAGGGAAGTACGTTTATTCCCTCCTGCGCAGCACTTCAATGTGGACTGATAAAACAGTCACAAGAAGATGGCTGCTTTTTATCTTTTGTAACTGGCAAACATAAGGTGGCTTGCTACCAAGTCAAGCAAGATACATTTAAAAACCCTCAGGTGGCTGAGACACTGGAAACCACATTCAGATTCACATTTTTGTGCAGGACAGACATTCATTTGAATACATTGCTGCACAAGCAGGGCATCATCAAGTGCTACAACAACATGGTAGACTTGTGAGGCCAGCTGTAAACACAGGTATATGACAGTCAATGAAACAGTAAATGAAGTTTAATCACTAATCCAAATGCCTATTCAAGATGGATTTTTATGCTATCGACCAGGGTTATCTGCCACATATACCTCATCAATACAACTTGGACCAGTTGACCAGAGATTCTCATATAGACTGCAAAGACCTGACAATAAGCTCCAAATAAAATATGTTTGTTTTGGACTGTATTACGAAGTTCTATAAATATTGATCTTGATAGATGGACCATAACATTTCCAGATGAATCATATCATTTCTAAAACAGAGCTGTTTTGTATTTTACATTAGATGCTGGGACATACTCCTTCTACTCTGCATCTTTACACTCTATCTTGGCTTCATTGGTATAAATCCACTGTCCTTCAACAAATTTCTTAGTGCAGTGGGATAGATGTCAGGCACTTTTGTTTCCACCTCAGCAAAACTGGTAGGACTGACTTCCACGTCTTGAGGCCAGTTGCGACACAATGAAGCAAAATGCTAAATTTCCCTGCAGATTTAAATAGCTGCTGCTTTAGATAAAAAACACTTGTTTAAGAAGAAAATATCCTCTTGCAGCAGAAACCCGGCGAAGGGGCAGAACAGGGAATGAATCAACAATTTAAAGTTGAGAATAAGTTTGAAACTAAAAGTTTGTGATATGTGGCTTGGGAAAGTGTCTCAATTTGTGTGTGTTTGCTTTATGTGGATACATTCGTGTGGGGCATCTGTGTCTTCTACGTGAGAGAGATGAGGCAGATGTGATCTCTCCCTGCTTTTTTTTTGTATATGTGTGTGAGTGACGGGGAGAGTGTCTGTAAGTGATTTATATATCTCCCTCTCTGAGCCAACAGTTGCTGCTGGCCTGCAGAGCTGACCCGAGACTAGATTAGCTGTCACCAACATCACAGTATCATCTGTTCCTGTTAGCATTACACAAAGTTTGGAACCCAACATTTTCTCCTCCACTTCCTTTTCTGTGCTTGTGTTGAGTCACTTGCACATCTTTCTTCTTCTTTTGCAGAGTTTAACACAATCTGACTCACTGTACTATTTATTCTTCCTTTAAATGTCACCTTATGAGATAAGTGTACCAGGATATGTCTTTTGGATATTCTAAAAGAGATCAGCCTTATTAGCAAAGCTAACCTATGACTAAATGATACCTTTGTTATTATGAGGCTTGTCTCCAATAATAACCGGCTGTTTCCAGTTAGCAGAAGGGAGATCAGGAAGTGCAACAGAAAGAAAATAAACAATCCGCGAAGCATGAGCTCCTTGTCAGCGTTGAAACCAAACTACACGGTTATTTATATTTAAACAAATTTGTTACTTTACGTGATGCTGCTCAGATTATTGTTGTTCTCCTGTAAATGCAGGGAGGCATGATGGGAGAAAAACATCTGAAGAGGAGCAATTGGAGAGGGAGGAAGAGGAGGAAGAAGTGGAGAGGTCAGGTCCTCCGTGTTTTATTGGTAATTTAGATGAGTTATGTCAAACTCCGCTGAGTGGAGGGATAATGTGTGCATCTAATTCATAGCCAACACCATAGTTAAACCAAACATGTATTTGTATTTAAAGTTCCTAAATCTTGTTTGGGTTTTATATGAAGGTTGGTTGATGAGGTTCAGGTCACAGTAACACTCTGATACTATGTTGTATGTATTTCAATGGAGTTCTTTCTTGTCCGGAGCAAACAAAATATTTTCACTCACAGGAAGTCCTTGATCTCCTTGAAGCCCTGCTGACCCACCAGATCCTGGAGCTCCTGGTGCTCCCGGGGATCCCTGAGAGAAAGATACAATAGAGGCAGAGGGAAAGGTGACAGAGGCAGAAGGATCAGTCGGATTATGTATCAGGGTAATTTGCCAAACAAAATGATGCTGAGAATAATAAGAAAAAAGACTTACACTAGGTCCAGGAGGTCCTTGACGTCCCTGTGGTCCATTATTACCTGGCAGACCCTAAGACACGCAGATAAATACACTCAGTATATTAAATATTAAGTGCACTCATAATTGTAGGTTGAACTTTGTTTTGCACAAGATCTGTGTAAATGACCTGAGGAATTTCCTGCATGTCTCCAGACTAAACCGACAGTAACACTGTTATTTTCTAACGCAATTAACATACAGGCTACTGATGGAAACTCAGCAGCCCAACCTCAACCTACTTTAGTCCAACCTCAAAATCTGCCAACAACTGCCTCCAATCAAACCTTTATGTTTGGTTTTACTTTTAGACAGCTTGTACAAAACGCAGGTGCATTCTTCTTGACTGTTGGCCTTTTCACAATAAGACATTTTTCACAATCTGTATTTCAGTTGCCTCAAGGTAAAATAAAACCCTGCCATTTAATGTCTTCTCCATGATGCTGTGGTTTGAAGAGAACACATGAATATGTAGGTCTGTTTTTGTCAATGTATGGCATATAATAACATCATATATAATAACATGATCATGGATTTGTTGTAGTACAATATTTATGGGTAATTCAAATTGAGCACATTCATTGCTATTAATACATATTTCTGAAGCTGAACTCCTGGAAAACCGCTTAAACCTGAGGTTCAGCTAATCCTTTCATTTGAGCTTGGATGTCTGAAGTTACTTTGTGGTCACACATTAAGCCTGATGCCCTTTCAACATGGACAGTCTTCTTATACAATACTCAGTTGAACCTGTTCAACGGTACAAGCCGCGAATTAAAAACAATGAAATGACATAAAAAATAAGAATGACATAGCTGAGAATACAGTGTGCTAGATATTTGAATGAAAATGTGTTAATCAAAAGTTTTCTCTGATTTCTAACTATTTATTCATTTTTCCCATATACCCATTTTGAGATAACAAATTCATTTCTATATTTTAATGACAGAAAAAGCATGTCATATTACAGTGAACTTAAATATGTGGGTGTGGTAGTGCACTGCAAAAATATAAGAATCAAGAAAAAAATAAATATAAGTAAAAAAAATATCCACAAGCAAACTATGTTATTAGAACAAGAAAAGTCAGAATATATACTTAGGAAATACATAAGCAATCAAGATGCCACAACATATTTTTTAAGTGATATATTTAAAATGAATTGCAGTTTCTAAATCTGAAGACACATCATGACATCACATCATGAGGAGGGCAGGCAGCCTTCCACCTAAGGAGGATTAGTTGTTGAGCTAACAATTAAGCAAATACTACAGCTTTCATTTCCTCTGATTTCTTAGCAGGTATTCTTGATATTGATTTTATGTCTTTCTTGTAAAGTTTTTCTAATCCCATTTGGTCAGACAAAGTGAGACAGCACAGGAAATTCCCCTGTGACACATCAATCTTAGTTAGATTCCGCTGGGGATCTTCCTTCCAAATAAATAATCCCCCCCCCCAAAAAAAAAAGTGTGGCATCAGAAAACCGCTTCTGCAAAAGTCACTCTGGTGTCACACAGGAAACACTCCGCCTGGTAAACCCACTAATGGGACTGTGGAGGAGGCCTTAGTTCCTCCACAGTCTCAAGGGCTATGAGGTGAACTTGGATGCTCAAGCAAAACGTTGATGGAAAGTATAACTTTTCATTTTGAATAAATTACAAGTCAGCAGTAAATCTTAAATAATAAAATGTATATTTTGGGTCTCTATATGACACAAGTGCCAACATGTTTTTATGAGCATGTATCTTGAAGCAAAATAGCAAGAATCAATGACAAAATAAAGATTTATAGCTTTGCTTGATCCATTTCACTGTGATAAATAAAACACCCAGGAGACTGTTGTTTTAACTGATCTAACTGGCCGCTGCAGTTCAGTCTTGGCCGGACCTTTACACACTGAGCCAGGCTGTTTTTGGCTTTTTTGCACCTCACAAAAAGTTGTATAGTGTGTATGCACAGTAGACCAGTGCGATACTGATATGTTTGACTGTGAATCAGCAATGGGCTATCTGCTTTCCCTGTTCTGCTTCGTTCACATTGAATGACAGCAGCTGGGATAACCCCCCCCCCCTCCCCCCCCTCCCGCCAACACACACACGCACACACCCATTAAGTGGCAACCCCATTTTGAATGAATATTCATTTTAGAAAGCTGCTTCTTGTTCATAATTGCTGTTCTCAATTATATTATACTTTCTATATCGCTGTCAAATGCACAGTGATAGCAGAAATTGCTGTTGCATTGATAACCTCTTGTGAATTGATTCTCATCAGTATTCACTGTGTCCCCTTCCCTACTGCTTTCAATGCATCTACTGAAAAAGAAAAAAAATCATTTAGAAGGAATTCAGCCTGTGCATGCTGCTGGAAACATCAGAGTGTGACGCTGCGGTAATCCTGCAGCAATAAAAGTACTGACTTGAAATGTTTCCTGTCGTGTGTGGAAACTAAATTATGATTAGCTTTTTGTGATTCTACAAACAATGTGGAATTTCCGTCGCCTCTACAACAATCACAAATATAAAACACACACCAGATCTGTAGCATCTTGATGAAATACGGACGGGAGGCCTGTCATCAGTGCTGCAAACGGGATGTCTTTCCCAATTTAGAAACAGTTAACATCTCTCCCTGATTAGCAATTTCACATGATTGCACTCAAAACTTATATTAGTAAATATGTACTGTATTCTGTGAGTGTGGGTGTGTTAGACGACTGGATTTAGTAAAACTGCTGAACAGGGCTGTATACTGCGTCATAAAAACATCTAACTGTGAAGACTTGAACACTTCTAGCATTGGTTTAGGATTGGATTGAATGGATCTGGACTAACAGATGGCGTTTAGATAACATAACCAAAGATAACAGCTCAGGAATGAAACAGCAATTAAAAGAAATGTGTGGCTGTAAGAAAATCTATTAATATTCTCTAAAACATAAGCTTTCTAATGAGGAGTTTTTGAATATGACTCTGTATGCTGTAACATTTTGTAATGTAAATTTCTAGATCAACATGTTTTCCTTGTAAATCCAATAGTGTTCTTTACGATCTATCGTAGCTGTAAGAAGAACTATGTCTTAAGGTCATTACTACCACTAGTTTCAGCATTCAGGTTGCTCCCGATTAAAGTATTATTGACAATGAAACATAGCGACCGGTGGATAGTTAAGCAACACCTTTGAGCCAAATGGAGACACACACTTTTTGATTTTAATTTGTTCGTAAAATAAGGTTATATTCAGATAACATAACATATCAAAACTCAGATGACATTTTACAGTGTTATGGCTGTTATTGGCATCTTTAATTAAACCAAAAACAGAATGTGAGTAAATGCTTTTCTTGCTGAAGGTTCATGAACTCCAAACCTATCTGGCAGTGTGAGAAGAAACGCCAGCCAACACACAAGTGTCCTGAAGGAATCCACATGACAAGCCTGACAACTACGTATGACTTCTCCTGAAAACTATCACGGAGGGGATGAGCGTCTGGACCCCAGTCAGCCAACAAAGAGACAGCAGATGGATTATGTGTCGAGTCTTTCACCTCACCAGGAGCCGGGCCAGGACAAAACTCTTCTGTTATCATATTACGTATTTGGATAAAGCCTCCACTTTCTGCTTGCCGACACGTTACGCTCTGGCTGCGTTGCTGTTTTGCTATTTACAGCCCAGTTGGGTATTGTAAGGCCTAATTCCTCTGTCAGCATCAACTACAGGCAGCTGGTATCACAGAGCCTTTATGAATGGGATCTCATCTATTGTGAATGTTTTAAAGCTGGGCAGTCTGTTTTATACAACTGGGGGAAGACTTGTACGGTTTTATGAAGACACATAAAACACAGCTGGACATTAAGATACAGTACATTGCTGGAAATGTACCAAAAATATGTTCACAAGAGACAAACTAGGGAAAACAAAAATAACTATTGTGTGTATCTTAAAGAACATCTAAAATCTCAAATAAGAACAAAGATTGTGCAAATGTTTTTGCATTGTCCACTTTTAATGAATTTCCTTGTCCTTGCTCATTCAAACTTATCTTTACACATCTTCTTGTGACCTCACCGTTGCTATATACATGTAGTATCTGTATAAAAATCACAGAAGCTGATTGTAGATTATAGTTCTAAAAAACCATTTATAGTTGGAGTATCAACATTGAACAAATGTAAGATACCAGATTATGAACAAATGTCAGTCCTTGTTTTTAATAAGTCCCAACATGGTGGGTTAAAACACTTTTTACCTCACATTTCCCAAAAGATAGAAAACTTTTTCTAAACTCTAAACAGTTTTCTCCAAACAATTTCTAAATGGCTTGTTTTCATATAGTCCCTTCTTCAAATCAATAATAATGGTGTCAATTTTTCTTTGCTCATTGTATGATTTTATTTATTTACACCAAAACAACGACCTTTGTGTTTTTTATACCTCATGTAACTCAAAACAAAATACAAATGTATTTTTTTCTACATCTCTACATGCAATATCCCTATCTACATATACTCTGACATAGATACTCTAGTAGAATAGATATGTATCCAAAAATCACTATACTGTGTATCCCCAAGAACCAATGAAGTATACTGTGTAACAGTAATCAATAGAGGTAATGCCGGAGTATTATCTTACCCTTGCTCCTGGGGGGCCGTCTCTACCAGGGGAGCCCGGGCTTCCAGGAACACCCTAAACAAAACACAAACAAGCAGGTTTCAACCACTCTCACAGCACTGACTGTGGTTCACATGCAACACAGTTAAAGATATAAAATGAAAAACAAAGCAGCATTTAAACTGCTATTGTAAACTTTTCGTGACGGCAATTGAAAAAATATCCGTGTTACTTTCAGTCATGACAAGTTGCCATTCCTTAAGATCAGTTTTTTTGATCTACTTTAGGTAATAATTCTAGTGCATTACAGAATCTCACATTTTTAAAGGGTATTTAATCTGTCAAATTACATGCAGTATATAACAAGGAATGTCTTTTTGTTTCTAATAATAATTAAAATGCACATACACATTCAAGCAAAGGTCAAAAGGAGATAAGGGTTTGCTGTCTTGCTCAATGAGCCTTAGACAGCAGTGGACATAATTGTGATTTGTGGAAAGAGCCTACCTCTAACCCTCAGGTACAGGACGGTCTCTAAACCAGCAGGCCACCCTGCTGCTCCATCTCCTGCCCCATTTCCCCTTCATCCACCTTTCTGCAGGTCAATGCTCACAGCCGATTCCAAAATACAGTCATGGATTAAGTGTTGAGGTGATTTATCTCTGCACTCCAGTATTAGTGGAGAGCTCATAAAACAGGACAGGTAACACTGTTAAAAGGTTCTACAAATTATAGGACAGGGTCGCAGAGGACATGCCTTGTATGATTAATATTGTGCCATTGTTTAGATGTTGGCTGATGTGCATTCTCCCAAGACATTGGCAATAATATCCTGAATCCACACACACACACACACCATTTTTCACTGCTATTAAGAAAAAAACTTTAAGGAATCAATTTTACACTAAAATGACTAGAGAAAAAAAGATAAAGTTTTTGAATAACACTATTTAGTGCTTAAAAGCAGACATGTCTATAACACCAGAATGTAGTTATAGGCAAACAGAAGATATTATTAAGTGTTGATTAATGTACTTGTCAACAAATATATATCCTTCTGTGAAGCATTGACTACTAGTATATAAACAGATGACAAATTAAGAACTGATTAAAAACTAATTAAAAATTAAGATGTGTTAATGTGTGTAACTACATATCACTATATAACAGCTATGTTATATTGTAAATAACTTGTTTAAATAACTGTTTATATACCAGATGTGGATGCTTCATACCAGAAGTTAATTGTTGAAGAATTAACAAACATTTATAAATAAGTTTAAATGTCCTTATATCTGCTTACAGACACATTATAGTGTGTTATAAATGTTTTAATACTTAATTACCCTAAAAAATTAAGGTAAAGTGTTCCCAGTTTTTGTTGTAACTGGCATGTACGTCAGGATACAAGCACACAAACACTATACACTCTATTTCTGAGCCACAGATGAAAACACACGCAAACACACACACACACACACACACACACACAGCGGTGAGTTGGTTGGTATCCAACAGATTAACAGAGGGCCAACTACATACATCTGCAGAAGATCTAGAAGGTGACCAAGTTTAAATTATTGCCACATGCACACACAATCTATATTCCTCTCTCACATAAAACAAAAATGACTTGATAACACCCCCCCACACACACACACACACACACACACACACACATAAAAAAGTGAGAGAGATGAGGATGAACAAACACACATGAATACAAACACACTCTTTGCTATTCATTGCAGCTGCATTTTTTTCACTATCAAATTGAAAAAGAGGTGGCGGGAACGCTGATGACAAGGTTACATTGTATTTACTGCAGCGAGAGACAAAGAGAGAGAGAGAGGGAGAGAGAGAGAGAGAGAGAGAGAGAGAGAGAGAGAGAGAGAGATAATTGATGCTTTAGAGTTGTGATATTCTCTGTGGTCCCTCGTATATTACAACAGGGCCCTGGAAGCAACAATATTCCCCCACTGAGCCACACACCCACACCCATTCATATTCCTCTCTCTGACAAAACACATTATTACCCACTAACATAGTGCGGCACAGGGCAGCACTGCCAGCTTTTATTAATAGGGCTATGCAGGCAGAGAGAGCTAGATAGTGCTGCATCAGGTAGTGTGGCAGCTCTGGGTGAGCTGGTCTAGAGACTTGTTGTTTTCTCCTCATGAGAAGAGGTTATTTCCGATTCTTCTCTGAACAAAACTGTGTGGAGAATTAAACAGGTGTGGTAGAAAACACACACATACTTCCAATCAGTGACTGAATTCTCAGCTCATCAACTAACAACACTCTCAGCAAAAGAAACGGATTCAAGTCATTTCCTGAGCCAGATGAATACATATAAATAGATGATAAAAATCCTGAAAGAACTATAATAATCAGGCACGTGATTATCAGCATCAGCATAACAACACATTGTCTTTACAGCTGCCTCAGTCAACAACAGTATATCTGCATCAGCACTATTATAAGCACCTGTCCAATACAGTAAATATTGCCATTATCATCATCATCATCATCATCATCATAAAATGTAGTCTTATGATTAAGACCCTGTTGACACAAAATACTAGTAATTATTCAGCATTACTACCCAGCCACTAAATCTACTCTAAAACATTAATAAAGATACCCTGTAGAGTGTGACCACCATACTGAAGCACATGATTAAAGTGGGAGGTGATTAAAGGAATCCATTAGAAAGTGACCACCCCATCATACTACAGTGCGCTCTGAATGCAGATCGATGTATCAGTTTGACATGATCTGTGATCGGCAGATGGGAGCAGTGACTGTAACCAGTTGTGCTCTGGTGTGGAAAGAAAAATAATAGCGCTTCTTAATGCTGTCTGCAGGAGCTGTCCCTCAAAATCAAAACTTTTGCACTGTCAGCTCCACATGGAGAGCCTGACTGCAGCTAAATCTGGTTGTAATGAATTTAAAATTAGTTTATCCGCTCGTATCCTGAAATTTCTTATACCTATACAGCTCGCTGTTGTAGTAGCTTATCCCCAGATGCAGTGGGTATAAAAAATACAAAAAAAAGATCTGCACCTTCTTACCTGTAAGTTTAGGTGTTAACCACTGACATAACGATTGTCAAGCGAGTACATATTAAATATATATATGGACATGCAGAAATATATTACAGTCCTCACCTAAGTCAGAATGGATAGCACATCTGTGACATGCTCTAATGAATCTAGCTAAATAAATACGGTGCGTGTAAAAGGGTTCCTGCTTAGTTCAAACCTCACTGGAGTTTCTCAAGGGGGAAAGACATTCCATCTCTTTGCTTTCATCATAAGCTTGATGAAAGCAAAAGTATTTGTAGACCTGCACTGTCTCAAACTAGCAGATAGAGCTGCATCAGGATCTACCTCGACTCAGTGTGCGACTGAGATGCAGCTGAAAGAGCATTTTAGGGACAGTGGCTTCCACTTTCTTCGCTTTCAATCTATCACTTAAAGTAAATTCAGTAAAACAAATGTCTTGCGACATGTAGAAGAAAGTAGGAAGCTTAATGGAAACGTGCGCAATGTCTGTTTTTTGTACAAGGATATAGAGGATATTTTAATGATCAAATGTAGTGCTAATCAGGTAATCAGCCAAGACAGTAAGAGTGATAAAAGAATAGGGAAAATGTTCTGGCAGAGAGCACTCTGCAACACAGTAACTCATGTGGTCCATGTACTAGTACTGTTAAAAGTTAAAGGCTGCTTCGGGAGATATATTGCAACTCTGTCTTTACATATCATTTATCCGCTATCTAGTCCATTTATATCACTTTAATGAACAATAACACGTGTTGCCTGTGTGTTTTATCTAGTCCCCTGTGAACTACTGTATCTTTTTATTTACATATTTAATGTATTTCATGAATACAATCATATTTAATTGTATTAAATGTTAAATGGGAATGAAGTAGCACAGATTATTTAAACTGAATAGATCTCTTCTTAGGATTGTGAGAAGTTTGTGTGTGTGTGTGTGTTTAGGCTGGGCTTGATTGGCCCTCTTGTTGCACCAGAGTTATACAAATTTCTATTGGTTACATGAAAGATTTCTCTTGGTACAGAGTTACTACAACAATGACTCTGTCCTTGCTGATGTCCAAGGCTCCCAGTAGAACACTATCAAATTAATTCAGTATTAACTCTGATTGGTTCACTGCACAATAATGGAGACGCTGGTAATGATTATTCACATCTCGATGATTCCATTAGACCGCTCTGTGTATGTGTCCACGTGCACGTCAGCAACACAACAGTCCACACAGACGCACTGGTGCGCATGCACACACGCACACACGCACACACACACACACACACACACACACACACACACACACACACACACAGACACAAACACACAGAGTGCTACTAACCAACCTTTATCTCCACTGTCCTGGTCTCTCACTCTTCAAAACTGTACAACAAATCCAAGCTTACACAAAACTTAAAACAAACATTATACTGCACAGTCTTTAAGCTGCATGTAATAGTTAGTGCTAATAGTAAATATTTTGTAGATAAATGTATACATTTGTCATGGCCCTTTACCTTCAGGAAAATAAAGATAACCAAGTGTAGTAGATACTGTGTTCCCCGTTTGTTTATGCTTGCACTTACTGCACTCGCAGACAGAGGAGATAGCTAAATCCAATTAGGATGGATAAGAGTTTTTAGGTATTGTATATCGGTTCTATGGCAATGATTTCTTTTGGTGAAATAAATCAGCCTAAAAAGGAATTACTAGCTCTCCATCAGCCATACTGAAACTTCTAATGCATTGGTAGATAGTGCTCTCTGGGCACCCAGACAGATATTCATTATTCACATAAACAAGTCAACAAATGTCCATGTCACAAGCCTAGCTAGATGGACCAGTTTTAATTCTTGCTATATGGCCTGAATAGTAGGTATTGTCTTTCTTTTCCCCCCGCACAATTTCACACACAGGTTGTTTGTCCACCTCAAAAATAAGTTCACATGAAGAAAAAAATGTTTGATTTAAATGGATTTAAATTGAAGAAATATGCTTTTATAGGGCAACAAGTCTAATTTCTGTGAGCCTGCAGGGCCAGGGCACCTCACTGATAATGGCTGTGGGACTCATTTTGTATTCTTCACACATATGCACAAAGGAGAACAATTTATAAACATAGCACATGTGTGTGCGTGCTTAGCATATTTAGTGACACGGGAGAAATCATTGCATATGGAAAATAGATTCCCCTCTGGGTTCTACCTAATGATGTTGGAAATCATATCAACGCGCCCCAACACGCACTTCACCTCTGTGTCTTACTATTGGGTCCATTTTTATTGGAAATATTGTCTTACCATTAGTCCAGCTGGACCGATCTCTCCTCTCTCTCCCTTCTCCCCGGCAGCACCCTGTGAAACAAACAATGTCATTACATCTCAGCTGGACCAGCGGTCGAACCGATAGCTACCAAAGTACTGGAAAAACCAACATCAGTTATCTTAATGAGATGCTGGGCAACAGAGCAGCTTCAGCGTGCTTTGGACAAGAGTGTCTGAAGCCTATTCATCAACATTTGTCAGTTTATAGTGACAGGTGGTTGACAGCTAAATACTACGTCCGTTTCTAACTGCACACATTTTGTGACCTTACTGGTGACTGGTGGGAGTGAAATGGCAAACAGCACACCTTTGGTGACTAAATTTCCATCATAATTCAATGTAGCAAGGATACTTGAGGATAACAGAAATGTTCGTTCTTGTGCCAGTTTTGTTTCTACATTTTATCATAAACGCATTCCAGCTAAACATTAGAGATGTAGTTGTTTATTTTGAGAATTACTGCCTTTAAGTATGCACACACAAGCAAAGTCTTACCGGGGGCCCATGGATGGAGAGACCACTGGGTCCCTGAGGACCAGGTGGCCCTGAGGGTCCAGCAGGGCCCATCTCTCCCACTGACCCTTGAGGTCCCTGTGAAAACAACACAAAGGATTTCAAAGTTTCAAAGTAAATTCTTTAACTATCTTTAAGCAACATGGATGAGAAATCCTTTAACTGTTCAGAAAGTATGGAAATTAAATTAACTTCAGTTTCATGACAACTTAGCAAACTCCAAATGAAGATCATGTGATGTGATGAAAAAAAACAGAACAGTTACTAAATGGACCTTACTGTGAGACGCTGTGAGGAGTTGTCAGCACAAAGCATAATTTAGTAAGGATTCCAGTTTTGATTGCTAATCAGCTCATTAATCAATAAAGCCATCAACCCATGTTCACTTTGGTGAAGCCAAAGACAATTTTCCACATCATGGACATCAAGTTATAACCTAACCTAATACCACATATATTAATGAAATGCATTTTAACCACTGTACGAATTCTTAATCCCTCTGCTGTCAGTTATAGCAATGTGGCACCAAGGTAGCACTTTAAAGTATATGCAAGTTAGATTTAATTTGCAGAGATATAAAAAATATAAAATATAAACATATTAGATGTACATGACATTTCCAGGTCTTAGCTACGTGGTTTTAGTTCGTATTATAATCATTTATTTGTTCATTATGTGACAATGTTATGCTTACATCCACTGAGGTAATGGATGTGTGCCCATTTCCTCAAAGGCTGCACCTTCTCAACACATGCATTGTCCAAAAAGTTAAAACTACAAACTCTGGTCAACGTCTTGGGGGGCTTTAGCTACCATTGGCTGCTTCCATAATGAGATCTACTACAGCAAATAGATTTAGACACTAGTCCATCCATCTGTAATCCGGTTATCCCGGTTTGGCGGCTTATTTGATCCATATGTACGAACTGCAGACAGGTTTCCTGCAGTGAGAGTCAGAAAAGAGGAATTCCTGCAAACCGCCACAGATTTGCAGCACTTGAAGCTTGTTGGCTCAGCAGCTGCAGTAGCCAAAGTAATCTTCACTCTGGCTGTATTTATTGTTTTACTGTTCAACCATACAATTATTGGCTTCATGTCTTTCTTATCCATGCAAACAATCAAAAGAAACTTTGGCTCAAATATACACGAACGCAGTGGGATGAAAAATAAACAGAGGAGTGTGTTATGTCATGTTTAACTAAATGATAAATATCACTAAAATATGGCGCAGAACTACTCGAAGAAATGAATCAATTTACAGATGACTAAAATTTTATTTACTTAAAAGGTTTATTTAAAAAACTTCACAATTTATTTTCCCATTTATCAGTGCTTGTACTTTAAAAAAGTAATGTACCCAAACGGATTAATCATTATGAATAAAGAAGGAGAATAATCCAACTATTCAAATAAACTTGGCTGCAGCTGCAGAGGTGCAAATGCTGCTGAGCTAAGACAAAGTGGGATCTGGCAGGCATGTATTGATATATAAGTGTGCAGTGTACAGTATGTGTGTGCCAGCAGGACAGAAAATCACATATTACTCCAAAACTTACACAATTACACCCATCGAACACAACAAACATTGCCTTTATTGCAAAAGCCTTGCAAGAGGTTGATCCTGTCGCTGCTGCATTCATGGGAATTTCTAGCAAGACGTTCTGGGTGGGCCACTTCATGTACTGCACTTGATACACTGTCACTCAACAAAATCATATGGCTGAGATAAACAATCTTATTTTCTTGATTGACAGCCCTGCGTGTCTGAGCAGAAGTGGCAGCACCCCTGCTGCTTCTTTCAAAGAAGAAAGGCTTCAAAACATATTTTCTTACATCCAAGATTAAATTACAATTGTGGGAACTTGGTATTGGTATTGAGAAATCTCCAGCAGCATCGGGCCTTGTACTGACTGCCACAGCTGGATGGTTTGGAACAGTTTGGAACAGATTGCCATAACAAAACCACAGCAGATGCAAACTCTACAGTAAATCTTTCATTAATAGTCCAAGACAGATTTGCTGGAACAGTGTCTATTAAAGAATGGATAGTCACAGTGGCAATAAGGGCCTGCCTTAAGACTGAGGCCAAGTTTGATATAGACTTTTCCAGAACGACCACTTCTTTAAGCCCAAGGGTGCTTCACATCCAGTCTGAAGGATGGAGTGGACCGCTGCAGAGAAGGCTCTTTGTTTGTGAGTTGAGATACCCCTCACTCCTTTCCTTTCATCGTCTAATCTGGATGGGGGCTGTTCTGTCCCTGGAGGTAGAGGTGTGGACCAGCATGTTCAGATTATGAGTAAAATGTATTACACACAAAAGTCTCGCCTAGTCTGGTGGGCTCAGTGAGGAACAGGGCGAGGTGCATCCGCTTCCTGTTGTGAGCTGACCCCGCCTCTGTTGCCTCATGTAGAGTTCAGCCTGACTTTGAAACGTGAAACCTATAGGCCAGTTTGAGAGAGGGTCTAGGCTTGAGCTCTCAGACAAATAAATCTTGATTTTTCAAGGTTCATGTTTCAGTTTATTCATCAATAAAATAATGAAAATGATGCCAGCTCCCACAGTTTAAAAGCATGTCCATATTTCCCGTCGAGGCTGCTTTTTTGCAATAGCACATAAGAAGAGTTTGCCTGGCGAAGTCCAGTCCGACCAGCCAATTATTGTTAAGAGAACATGTGACTCAACCACATGAAAGATGAAAGATAGATACAATTTGAGCCTTTTTATGTGCTAGAGGTTTTGCAGAATAAAAAATTGTCTCTGAAATAAAGTGCATTTTACAAACCGTCACTCCTTGCTCTCCTCGGTCTCCTCTGGCTCCCCTTATGCCTGGACCGCCCTGAAACACAGGCCAAACACACACTGTAAAGACAGCACATAATCACTGTTTGCATATTGTGCTCATAGAAATAGAGTAAAGGCTACGAAACACGCCTCTGCAAAAGTACGTATCCCTCAGAGACTTTTTCCAACATGGAAATTGGAGTTCATTTTTAAAAATGTAACCATGCATGTCTTTGATGTGAATGGATTATAAATTTGATGGACACAGGCCAACGCTGATCTGTGCTGTAAACTGCCCCTCTGAGCTCTGCACTTTATTACGCTGCATCTGTAAGTAACAGCAGGAGTCTGGAGCTGTAAACCTCGGGCTGAACCCTCTCGCCCCAAGGTTTATCCGGGGACAAACTACACACATCTGTTTGTCATTGGCCCATTTGGGATACAGCCTCTTCCTGTGTTTGCTTAAATAGGTCTCCCCCGGGAACAAGGGGGCGGGTAGGTAGTTCCTACAGTATTTAGCCAGAGGGGACAGGAGGGATGGTTGGAAGACAAGGGAGGAATATGACAGGAGACACACAGATGTGGTGCAAGCAAGGGCCTAATGGAACCATCATAAGAATGTTTTATATAGATATAGGTTTCTAAATGTATACCAATGAAAAGTTGAAACCCATCAAACTGTTGACCCAAGTATAAAGTTTGTCGGTTTGATTTAACACTCAGGAGTCATTAGCAAGATCTGCAGAGATAATCTGCAGACATGTATCCGTATTTATTACTTATATGACTTTATTAAGCAGCTGTACATAATGTTTATGGGGCCTGTTTCCACATTTGCTACCACTGCATATTGTTTAAGTCTATCTTAATATAAAAATCACATGCCCATTTATATGTTGAAATTGTTATTGTGATGATTCCTCCTGTCTTATACTGGCCATGAAGTGATCTGTTCCCCTATAAAAGGTAAGGGACAAAATCTGCAGTCCTCGTTCTCTGCAAAAAGAAATTCTCAGGGTTAACCGAAGCTAATATGAGACTATGGGCTATGATGAACAGTCTGAGCTAGACAGATAAAGGGGTGTATCTTCTCTTATGCACCCCCCCATATTACATTTTTTTAGTACAACATTTCCTCTTTGTATTTTCCTGGCATGTGTTTTTTTTTTTTGCTGTGGAGGATACATGAAGGTATGTTGCCGAGTCACCAAGTCAACAATAAGCCTTCAGGCAAGTGCCAGGACCGAGATACACACTCGAACTCAGCATGCTGAAGCCTAATATTAGCTTGAGCTGAACAGAAATGCATTTTTGTACAGGAAGAGAACTGCGAGTTTTATCCCCCATCAACAGTGGAGTGGTGCTGGAAAAGGACCGCTTAAAGGCCAGTATGGAGAGAAGGAAGGACTGCAACCAACTATATGGTGTGTGAGAACTAAAATAAGGTCGACTAAAAGACAGAAGCAATCCTCTAAATTCTCCCTTTGGCAGCGAAGAGACAAAATGTGACTTCAGGTAAGGAATGGCACTACAATACCCTTTCAAATGCAATGATTGTTGCTATTGTAAATTCATGTTAGGAAAAAAAGACGTGTTATTTAAAATGATTGATTATGTTTGTCAATTCAGCAATTTGTCTCAGCAAGTTGTTTTTAATGGATTTTTGCAAAACAATGTGAGCATATGACTTGTTGGAGGTCGGGCCAACCTGCAGAGAAACTGAAAGTAGCTTCCAACAGCAACAATACAAATAATTGTGTTTAGATTTTTCATGGGCCTTTAATGGTGATAGAAATAATTACACCGCTATTATCATTTGATGGAGCAATTTGATGCCAAAGGCAAATTAAAATTTTTTAAACAACACTTGGGTTTCAGACAGCATGGGCACAGTTCAATTTTAAGAGAGATGGCAGGCAGTGCATGTCTTGTTTCCCTTAATGTCAGATTGATTGCTTACGGATGTTTGGTATTGAGCCAGCGTGTGCCAAAATCAGGCAGCATAGGTTGTAATTCAGTTGGGGCAATCAAAATTATTTCAAATATGAATCTTTACAGAACTGAAGAGGCCTGCTGCTGTGCCAGAGGATAACAAAACATATACAAACACAAACACAGAAATTGTGAACCAGTGTTTTGGATGATGATAGTGTCAGTGTGGAGATGTAGCCATGATTCAGATTGACAAAATACCTTCTTGTGTGTGTAGATATGTTATAGACAAGAGTACATATATTCTGTTTGACCTTTATAAGAACTGTTTTGAGCTCTAATTATCTCTTTGACTACTAAAGTTTCTTAATCTAAAACAATTATTTGCTCTCCAGCTCATTTGCCTTTTCCTGGCAGTTTTCTGTGTGTTTAGACACTGCATCAGGTGTCCACATAGATCTAAGTATTTATTTAGCTGTATTCACTCTCCTTGGTTTATCACAATAAGTAAAGTCTTTGCAGCACAACAACAAACTCTGTACACATCCATTGTTTACAGTGGAAGTCTCTGTTTTCACAGTCTGTTAGGACTTTGAATAGTTCTCCTGTCTGTAGAAAGCTTGTCTTCCACAGGGGATACAATACATTTATTTTGTTAACAACCATTATATTATGTTAACAAGTGGAATGGCACTGACATTTCTTCTTTCCTCAAAACCCCACTGACTATAGCGTGCAGTTTTAGCACAAAAGTGGCTATGATTCCGTCATTAAACCATTTATCTACACCCATATGTTGCCGTTAAAATGTGATTTAAGAAGCCCATTCAATTCCAGCGAGAGAAACAGACAGAGACAGAGACAGACAACAGGCACAGAGAGGCATTGAGTGATAATATAAAAAAGAGAGAAAGAGAAGAAGAGTCTCTGTACAGTACTGCTATTGATCTCTGGTTTAGAGAGAGGACATCAGAGTGAAAGAGGGAAGAGAGATGGAGGCGACAGAAGTCAACGCACAGTATGGAGAGTGGGGAAAAAATTAAGCTCAATTTAGTAGTTTAAACACATTCTTGGATTAACTAGGAATTTATCTTGCATTAGAAATAAGTGAAATGTATGTTTCTGGTATCAGGATGAAACGTCAAAGAGGGACAGAGGCAAAAACAAAGAGATGTAGACAACTAGAACTGAGGGCTGTGGCCTCTGGACACAACCCTACAGATGAGTAAGTGGATCTGGCTCATCAGACATGGATGAAAATTGGGCGGATTGTAATCGGCTGTGATAAATGGAATCGCCATATAATTACTTTCTCAAACTATACCAGTGGTGATCCACAGCCCTCTGATGCCCTCAGTACCCAAGGATGGAGACAAGAGAGAGAAAACTTAAGAAGGGAGAAAAATGAGAGAAAACAAAATAGATATAGAGATAGGGGAAAAGAAGACAGAAAGGAATGGAAAATTCAGAGTGGGAGAGAGTGAAAGAGAGAAAAAAGAGATAAAGAAGAGAGAAAATAGACAAAAGGCTCAGGCTGTAAATGAACTAATTTACTTGCTCTCATCTCTCAGCCTCTTTTAGGTTTTACCTGCTACTGCGTGAGAAGAATACAGCTTCTCCACAAGCCCATCCCTTCTCTCTCTAACCCACTGCCACCCCAAATAAAACACCCTGAGATTTATAACTCTACATTTCAGAGGTCTGATTAAAAAATATCAACTTTAGAAGTAAAACTGTTATTGGATATAACTTTATCAGCAGAGACTGACTGTGTCTGGATAATAAATAAATTGTGTATAAAGCGATGTACTGGCACTTTTTGATAATGTGTGCTTATAGTGGTGGACAGGTATGGATTGGCCACTGTCATTAACCTTTGTATTTTTCAACTTTAATTAAATAAAAGAGTAAATGACCAAATGAAAGAATAAGTGAGCTCTTACAGGGGGTCCGGAAGGTCCTGGAGGTCCTTTGCTGTCCTGGGAGCAGGTACAGGCATGAGGCATGGAAGGGCACTGCTCCTCAACTCTCTGAAAACACACAAACACAACAAGTGATATAATTTAAAACTTCACCTACCTACACCCGGAGCTTGCCAGCAAACAAGATAACAATGGCAAAACATGCTCATCACTTGCCAACTTATCTCAGGTCTCTGGATCAGGTCTTTGACTCCCAGCAGTCTGAGCTGCCTCAGGTATTCAACTCATGGTACAAAACAATCAGTGTTTACTTGGTCCCCTTGACTACTGATAAACTATTCTATCAAAAGATCTTATCTTTCAAAAACTGCACTTGTTTTAACATTTAAATGGTTGTTAAAGTTTATAATGGAAGTGATGTGCCCTTCATGTATGTGGAGTGGACAAAATATAAGAAGCCCCTTCCGGTATGTACAGTAATGCAATGCAATACTACCAGTAACTATAGCCTAATAATTACCACAGAGTTGAATCACAAGTTTTCTGACCTTTCTGAATGTTACTGTATTGCAGTGATGTGCCTAATTAACTGGTAATCTGTTTGTTGTGTGGGTATGTTTTATGCCTGTTGATCATGATGATAGTTGGTGCTCTTATACAGGCACACTCAGACTTGACTTGCACATGTGTGAGAAAGACAACGTTGGTCATTCTGGAGGTGCTCATTAGGTGCATTTCTATCACATAAATGAAATTACCCTTCTGACCACAGACACTATTAGCAGTGGCATTTCTTTGCCAGCGCTAATAGCCATTCACTCAGATTCCAAGTAATTTGGCATTAATTCTGGCTCTTATCATTCTGGCTTCATAGTAACTCAATTTGATCGTAACCACAATTATCACTCTAATTATCTAAGGCTGTAATATTCAGAGCCCTCAACTACTGCACACTCACTGAGGAAAGACACAAAATGATGTGTTAAAGTGTGTGTGTGTGTGTGTGTGTGTGTGTGTGTGTGTGAGTTTCTTACCAACGCCGGCAGCTCGCAACATTTATCTCTGCTGGCCCAGGATGTGCTGCAGATGATGTCAAACATCTGGAGCTGGAACTGTAAACACACAAACACACACATTTCTGTGGTGATAAGAAACAGCAAAAGAGAGAGTTTGGCTGCTGACAAGCTTCTAATGACTGGCTGGGAGATATATACATGAAGTCTGGATGATAGCTTCAACAAACAACATGAATGTTCTGGAGGCTCCACTAGTCTGTAGAGCATGATTCACTTCTAAATTGACATATACTATTTATTTTATTAGAAGGGCAGTTTCTTCTTTCTCTAGTATCTACACTCCTACCCATCTAGAAACCAGACGTTTCATTACTGTAACCTTCAACAAAGATCTATATCAAACTTAATATATGTATATATCAGAGACACAACTTAAACTATGGAAAACTCCCACTTTAAATGATTGTGAAACTGTTTTATCTAGAAAATTAAATACGCTGACACAAACTGCAGACTTGGGTGAGATTCTGTTGGCTTGTGGAAAACTGGGTGATCATTTTCTCTCTGCCACTGTTTCAATTGCATGGTTATAATCTTCATTACTTTGTTTAAAGACAAGTCTTCTGTATGGAAATATTGTACCTGGTTTGATCAGGTTTAATCTTTACTTTACTGTCATATGTACTATTTCAAGTACAGATAGGGCCCCTGATGGGTCATTTGCAAATTTAAAAGCAGTCAGACAAGCAGACAATAAATGGAAATTTGAGTCAAATGTTTTTAATTACCACCCTGCAGCCCATGTGAAGTCTCATTCCAGTAATTAAGTCCTGTTATTAAAGCACTTCAACTAACGTTGAGACCCAAAAGACACAGACTCACTGTGATCTGTTTGGGGTTTTGAACCAGATTCATAGAATCTGGGCCTGGCTGATTGAAACCTTGAGAAAAATGTCACGATTATCATTATATGATTTAATTTAGTCCATGCTGATTCACTGTCACTTTTGTAATCCTCTAAATGAACTCATCACCTGAAAATCCACAGGCTGAGCTGTCATTATGAATGGGTACAACACACCCAACTTAAGAGTCTCTAGATAATAACAATAAAGACTTAAAGTACAGACGGTAAAGCAGAATAAACTGACTGATTTGTATCCGTCCAAACATGACAAATAACACACTTTTGAAGGACAATCTGGTGGTAAGTGGAGAAAATGTCACATTTTTCATTATTTTCCTGCGAAAAAACTTCATGTAGCATTTTCCAGCTGATCACTTTCAATGGAGCAGCCAAGAGGTATAAATGCCCAGGATATCTCACCTTGCCCTTTGCCCATGTGTGCTTTTTTGAGTGCTTGCATTACTTGATGTGTAGAACATAGTAGCTAACAAAGTATATGTAAAGCACTTTGTACATTTCCACTTGCAATACATAAAATGAATTCCAGCTGAGTGACTCACTGAAATGGTTTTGGATATTAATGGTTGTGCCTTTATAGGCCATAATGGTTCACACAAACACATTGCTGGTTGATTATTGCAATCAATGCACAAGAGACAATTATACCAGCCAGATGATCATCTCTTGATTAAAGCAGAATTTCATTTATTTTTTCTTTAACTGTAGTTTACATCATACAACCAGACCTGCTCTAGGAGGAAATATTAAAAACGAGCATTTATTTTTATGAATATGTATAACAAATTGTGAAAACAATTACAAGTTAGTCTAACTTGAAGATTTTATCAATATCTTGCTTTTGATGACCCTCCTATATTCTACTGCCCTGATAAGCTGATTATACTTCCTGTCTGAAGGACACCTATCACTTTTCTAAGACCTGTGGAAACTCTGCACGTAGTTATGCAATCACAAGAGACAAGAACTCATACTGACTGGAGCAGAGAAGTCCCGCCTGCCTCTGGACTGAACCATCCTTCCGAGGATCTCCACTCCATCGGTGGTAATGTTACCAGCAGCATTGACGGATTTCTCCCCAACCACGGAACAGTCTAACACGACCTTCACCGACGTCTTGCTGATGGTTACATGGAGCTGTGTGGGAGAGAGAGGATAAGATACATAAGAAAGACTTTGGAGTATTCAATGTACAGCTAGATCAGATAAGATGTGAAAATGGCTTCTGACCCAAATATCTTGAGATTATAATAAAACGGTTTACAGAGATACAGATGGGATATCCACATCATTTTAGCAACTAGTTTGCCTCAATAATAAATCCTCATACAGTCTGTATTACCCTTCATTATATAACTAGACATAAACACAAACTACTGAATAGACAGAATCAATAAAACAGAGGTCTAACATAATTTTAAGTGCAACATTTTCACAGCTGTTGCATCTCTGACCAGCCAGAATACAAAACGCTTGACTACTTCTTGTGTGTAGGTGCACCAACAACAATAGGCCACCTCTTTACTGATGCATCACATTGACAACGACTTCCTCTGCTTTTGTGTTTTTTTTTATAAACGCAGGTTAAAAGCATCTATGCACACAAATTGGCCCATCGAGTCAGAATGCCTGTGAGCTCAAACTGCCTCCTTAGAGGAAACCAGTGCCAGTGCGATGAACTGTGAAATTCAACTAGTCGCATGGTTAATGAGCAAAGAGGGCTGCATCCTGCTGAAGGATTGTAATAAACTAGACTATTAACACCTGCATGTTTCACTGTTATGGGAGGTTTCTTGTCAGTCTTTCTCTCTTTCACACCCTCAATAAAAATACACGTGCAGTGTAAGTCGGAACATGAATGCATGTGTGACGCACATACACCTACACACACACACACACACACACACACACACACACACACATATACACAGGATAGCAAGGAACAGCTAATGTGGAGTTAGACAAAGTTCATATTCGAGTGTCAGAGCCCATTCTTTGGCTGACGTCTGAACGGCTGCTTTATAATGACTTTCTGTTCTCATCCTCCATTCTGCACACTTCACTGGGCATGATGTGTATGTGTGTGTGTGTGTGTGTGTGTGTGTGTGTGTGTGACTGTGAGAGAAAAATCCTCTTAAGCTGCAAACATTTTAGCTGTGTTTTGTGTCATTTTGTGGTTTCAGTTAGGGTAACATTAGTGGTTAGAGATTGAATATAAGACATTGAAATGTCTATGGTATATAATAAATGTATATGTTTCAGTCTGTGTGTGTGTGTGTGTGTGTGTGTGTGTGTGCGTGTTAAAGATGCCAGTAAATCTTCCTCAGGCTAGCTGGTCCCTCTATTTACTCCAGCAGTGACTCAGACATATTTTCAGTCTGGAGGAAGTGTGTTCTGGACTATTTGAACCATTCCTCTGCTCTTACACTTTAGCTACATGAAATCTGAAAAACCTGGCCAACAGCAGCAGCCATCAGAAAGGTGTTGTTTCTAAAAGAAACCATAAAATTCTACTGACAGTGTATTATTTTAAGTACAGATAGGGCCCCCAATGGGTAATTTCTTTACAGTAACATTTGTTTTTCAAGCAAAATTCTACTTTGTCCACTTATTTATGTTGGTCAAACATGGTCTACTCGTGACATCATGACAGTATCTGAAGACAGTAAATAGTTGCCTAATTTAAACATTACCAACATGTTTTGTTGTTGTTTTGGAAGATAAAATATAAAAAACGTCAGCAGCGTAATGTTTTTCATGCTGTGCTGCTCCTGGCAGGTCAGATGTCTGACTGGAAACTACAGGATCCATCCACAGCTGATACCACTGCCAGCACAAGATGAATTAGCCTCTCAGAGATACAGTTTTGTATTTTCTATGCTACTGCTGTCTTACACATCAACAGTATCTTTCTTTAATATAAAGCACCTGATTTGTTTGTGTCTCTCTGTGTCAGCAGATGTTTTTTTTTTCTTGTTTTTTTCTCAGAATTCTTTTTCCTTATCATTTTTCAGACAAATTACTTTTTATTTTCTAAAACACTGACAGTGCTACATTATAGTTGTCATGTTGCATATAGGACTTTGTAGTAATCTCGCAAATTGAATAATAAGTCTGTTGTACTCTGATAGCAAAAACCCCAAACATTATCATTTATTGAATGTAAACATTATCTTTACTGAATATAAATGTAAAAACACGGAAAAATCAACAGAATAAGAAAAACTGAAAATTGTTCTTTGTGCAACATTTTAGACAGCTTTGACTTTCTTTAATGTTTTTGTTTTTTTAATCGCTCAACGCAGAATGAAAATGAAAACTAGTTCCTGAAAGCACATTCAACAAGCAGATTCCAAGAGATTAAATCGCAAAGTTAATACCAGAGTATTCTAAGGATCGCCATCTTAACAACAAAATATGTAAGAAGAGAGGGAAGAAGAGAAGAGTAGGAGAGAGTGGAGGAAGAGGATGAAATTTTAAGAAACGGAAGAAGAGAGAGGGGTGAAAGAGGAGAGGTAGAATCAGCATATTCACTTTATCTCAACTCTTGACAACTTCTAAACACAAAATGAAGAAGTGTCTCCGATACAATGATGGAAGAGAAAAATTGGCTCGCAGACACACACACACACAATTTCAGTTGTTATGGCAGTTTTTAAACATGCTGTGTGAATTAATGTGGGTTGAAGATGAGGCTATCAGTGTGTGCTGACTCAGCTGTCTGACCTGCACTTACACGTGTGCATGTTTGCTTGAATGACGTGTGCTTTGTATGTGAATGGCTGCTTTTAATGCTCGAAAGATTTTTTTGAGCATGCACATCCATACGTGTGTACGCATCTTTTCCTGTGTGTGTTTTCTCAGTAATATTTGAACAATCAAACTATAACCAACAATCAATAAACTGCTTCTTCTGCTCAAGTGTGCCTGACTTGCTGTTCAGAAATGACCACTCCTTAGGCACATGTATTATTATAATAGGGGGGGGGGAGGAATAAATATATAAAAAGTTTCATTACAGCTGGAGGCATTTGACGATGTTCAATGACAAACTTGGCAACTGTCACATGAATTTTTTAAACAGCAGTCACAACAGAAATAAGCTTGACTCTATATATCTGCCCCTGACATTTGTGGAAACTATTTTAATGATTAATATGGTTTAAAAAACAAGAAACATCTGCAGTGTTGACAGGAAACTCAAAAGGTCATGAAATTATTGCTGATTTGCATGTAATATTGAAATGTAATCTGTATGTACAAGAAACACAAATTCAATGATCCTACAGAGTGGCTGCTAAAACATACCAGGTGTTGCTTCAGATTACACCCTTGATTCTTTGAAATGTTGCATTGAGAGAGAGTTGTTCCTGGGTTATTCCTTTTTCAGGTTATTCTTACTAGTAAAGGCAGTAATAAGTATTCTCATCTTATAAGTAATAAGTAACATAACATAAAAGTGTGATAATAGTGAGTCTTTGCTTTATACATGCTATTGTCATTATTATGTCACTGTCAAAATAAACTGGGCAAGCTTCTTGCACTTTCTTACCATATCATAACACAAAAGCAAACTGCTCAGAGATAAAACTTTGAAAAGCTTAACACGTTTGCAGTTTTTGCATTTTTGTTTCTATCTGAATTAAGAAAACAGATTACTTTGTCAGCCACATACTGTAACACTCTCTCTTCTTTTCCTTCTACAAACAAACACAAATCTGTCTGTCCAACACACAGCACATTTATTTCTAGTTGCTGCTTTTGTTACTCCATAATACGTTCTTCTTTTCTTTCCAATAAGCTCTCAACCTTTGCTGAAACTGTTTTGTAAGAATCATCTAATGAATAAACAGTGAATTGTGAATTTCACTCTGTGAAATATTGTGAATTACTGTAAGCTGGAAAGTTCCAAAAGCACTGGTGCAAATTATTTCCTGAGTGTAAATTTTTACAGCACACAAGGACAGCTTTAAGCGCTCTAAAACATTTTATGTGAGACATTTAATCATTTTGGGAGATACAAAAAAAGTGTTCATATACTTCTGGAGTATAATATGGCTCTGAGCAATATCAAAGTTAGAGACTGTCCTCCCCTAAAATACTACAGCCTAGTTTGTCTGTGCAAGTAGCTTATTACAAACCATATTTATGTTTATTGTTAGGTGGCACCATATAAAGAGCAACAAAGTAGAGCGGAGGAGGTCAGGGTGGATGGATGGGTCAAACAACACAGAACTTTCACTCAGGAGGCCGCTGTTTGTAGCCTTTGTAAGTTAAGTTAACATATTTATTTTAACTTAAACCATGATGACCATTCCGCAACCTAACCAAGTTTTGGTGCCTAAACGTAACCAAACTGCGACGTTATCCACATGTTGTTGTTGTTACCATGACAACAAGGTTCATCTTGGGAGTCATCTTGGTCAGAGGACTTGTTGGTAAGTTATATTGAAGATAACTCTCACTACTCGTCCTGTCTGTGTCTACATGTGTCTATATTTTTGTCTGTATTTCTCTGTGTCGAACCTCACTGTCAGATTTAGTTCTCTCTCGTTCACCTGTTTTCTGCATCTCTCTCTGTTTATGTGTGTGCTTCACTGAGCAGTGACAGACCCTGCTGGGTATTCCTGCTTTCACATGAGGTGTCTTCATATGGTAATCCTTTTATAACAAACATGCACACGCACACGGACACTCCTCTTATTCACTTGTCATCCTGTCTAAACGGAGACAAACACTTCCTCTCGCCAGACTCTCTCCTGCATCTGTTCCCTCTCTCAACATTGTCATGTTCTCCAACAGAAAGACAGAAGACAGAAAACAATGGAGAAGACAAAAGGCAAAGAGAATGATGGACAGCTACTCCCTGACATTTTGAGAACTGAGATAAAGAAAGAGAGTTGGTGGGCTGGTTTGTTTTCAGCAGAAATCCACAGAGAGTTTGAGGAAAGAAAGTGCAGCCGCTCTACAGCAAAAAACAATGTTGTCTAGAAATACTTTGCCTGGCCTCCATCAATTTTCAAGTTACATTTCCATCGATTTGTCAAACAAATTTTAAGCACTCTTTTTTAAACAGCAGCAAAACAATACATGTAAATGCCAATTTCCATTAGCCTGCTGAAGTAAATACACCTCCTGAACAGTGATGTTAATTCAAAGAACACGTCCGCAAAGACAAAAGAATTGATTATTACCCAGCAAGCTGTTATTATTTTGTTTCCGCTAATGTTGTTGATATTTCATGTCAAAGAGTTTGGCAATGTGAATTTGTCATTTCCTGGGCCAGTTGAGGCCAAACCAATGTCATTATTTATTCAGAAGAGGCATTTGCTTCACCATTTATTCCATAATTTATTTTTTCACAAAACACTTTCTCATCTCAAGTGAGCAGAAAATTGTCTTTTATTGAGGGAATGTCATCGGAATTTGCGATTTCCATTCAGTCTGACTAATGTGATACAACATAATTTACATAACAATATTTGGATAGAACCCCAGTGATTGAGAGAAATTTGAAATGTCTTTGTCAGAGAATCAGTTGGGAGGACAAACTAGTATCCTTTCTGTTGGTCCAGTTTTAGGTCACCAGGGAATAGTAATAACAACAACAACATGGAAACTACCACCGCTTTAGCCTTTCATAATGATGTTTTTACAGTGCGAACTTCTGGGGAAAGTAAAACCTGGTCTGTATTGTGTTCACATCAATGTACTGTTGAAAGATTTATGTCACTTATGTGGCATAAGACATACTGTGGCAAAAAGGCTTTGGAATTATGACTTTATCAACTGATTTCTTTAACAATTTAGTCAGTAAATGTCACAAATAATGACAAATGTCCACTATAACTTCATCATAGGAAACCACAGAGAGGTCTTAAAGGGTGATAAAATCTGCAGTGTCACTCCCACTCTGTACATTCCACTAGTTTAAAAAAATAAATAAAATGGGTGTAGAAAAAGCAGTGGAGAGTGGGAGAGAGAGAGAGAGAGAAGAGGGAGGAGGGCTATCATCACCTGCACACACACCACAGCAGTGTTGACAGGTCAAGAGAAGAAATACAGCCCAAGAGCCACTGGAAAACCACCCAGCAGGCTCCATAACTTCAAACACATGAAAATACAGTCCATCTTCCTTATTTTTGTCTTTTTCTCTCTGTCTACCTCTTATGCTCTGCACAGTTTCAATGAAGCAGATCTGGACATTTATCTGAAAAACTAACACCTAAAGATTGTAATGATGGTTTATTTGTCAGTGTGAATCTGAGGTGTAATACAAACTGGTGTTGAAGTGGTTCTCGTTCTAGTGGACTTTAACAACCTAGTAACACATGCACACATTACACTCCATTTTGTCTATCATATATATTCTAACCAGCCGCTCAAAACCTCTTACTCTATTATAATGATATGAAACAGAAGTGAGCACATTAGCATGAAACTATTTCCCTTTTTTCCCAGCACACATATTATAAAGACTAACCTTGTGGAAGCTGCCATGGAAGATTTTTTTAATTTCATTTCCTTCAAAAGTGACGGTCTGGAAGTCGCCTCTGTAGTCACTGTTGAAGAACGTCAAGGTCTTTTCAGAGTCTGTGGGAGGACAGAGTTGGATGTGAGGAGGATGATGTTCACATCAAGTAGAAACTTGCCTTGTGCACACCGTTGTCTGTCTCCTATCAGACACCAATAAAGATCAGTTAACTACTAAAAATCAGATGTCCTTTTGACTGATAAATGTAATCATTTCATTTCATTTCATTTCATTGTGATAAATAGGCATATACTATTATTTTTTATTTGCTAAGTCTTTGCTGTTGACTTGAAAATCTTGGTTGGCGGTGTTTATGTTGTTTTATGGTTTAGGTTAAATCACTAACATAGCACAAAAATGGTGTTTGCTGGATATTCTGTAAGCTTATTTCAAACCACTGGAGCAATTTATTGTAGTCAAGATAAAAACTTATTTCCATTTCACAGGTGTGCTCTGCCATCATCGGCATGTTTCCTTGCTTTTGTTTTAAATTCAGCCCATCAAACATTTCTCCACAAGTCAGGGATTCATCTTACAAGGGTCTTTTAACTTTTAGGAGCAACCACAAATTACTACAAACCAAACAGAAATTACGATTCTATTGTTTCACCCATTTCTTGCTGCTTAACTGTAACAGGGTCAACAGGGAAAGCAGAGCAACAAAAGTGACTTTTCTCCCAACTTCCTCCAGCTACTCCCGGGGATCCCAAGGTCGTCCAGGCCAGCTGGTAATATCATCTCTGCAGCAGGTCAGGGTTCTGCCCTGGGTCTCCTCCAAGTCAGCAGTGTTTGAAACACCTCTGAAGGTTGATGCCTGGGGTGAGTTCACCAAGAGTGTGCCCTGTTTCTGTGATCGCTTATCATAGTCTGATACAAACACAGCCACCTACGACACATTGTTCATCATCCAACATCATCCTCATCACCACATCTGCTCTGGCTTTTCAAAAACTGGCTTTATATCAAATCGAACTCTGAAGCATTTGAGGATCAGCACCTCCAAGTCTGAGGTCATGGTGCTTTCCCAGACTAATGGTGGGTCCCATTTGGGGAGGGTTAAATAAGGGAGGCCTTTCACAAACAGAAGGGCTCAGGCATCTCTGCATCTTTTTAATGATTGAGGATGCAAGGTAAGATGAAAACTTACATTATATTGGATCTTAAATGTAGTTGTACCCCAGCTGTAACCAGTGGTTTCTCTCCAGCCTCATCTCTAAAATATACTGCATTATGCATTCACCCGGGTTATTTTGAGACTTTGGGACTGCAGGAGCTGTTTCAGTTTGCACTGATGTGTTATGATGCAGGTAAGGTACCAAAACCATGAGAAATTTAAACTTACTGTCCAGGATCAGTCCCACCAATGGCTTGCTGTGCTTGTCGAGGATTTCCCACAATGCAAATGGCTCCTGCGGAGTCTCAGGAAGTAGGCGGAGCATCATAGAAATGGTGTAGTCAGAGGGTAAACCTTCAGGGTGAAGATACCTGGTACATGCATAAACGAACGAACACACACACACACACACACACACACACACACACAGCTTAGCTAAAGGCATGTATCCACTAGGTGTCTTTTTCAAAGTGCCACTGTCTCTTTTTCAGCTCTTGTAAATACTTTCAGTGTGCTTTCGCCTGCCTGAGACTGCCTGGGTGCCTTTTTGATCACAGAGCCTGGCAGTTTTTGTGCAGCTGCCTTCGAGCACTTCAGGTTCAAATTATCTTAGCTTCAACTTCTCAGAGCGCTCGTCAATATCACGTCTCAGAAACTGAACAGTTGCAGAACAAGAAGCTAAAGTTAAAGCTGGTTGGTAAAAACCAAGAAAAAAGCTAAAAAATTAGAACATCACAAAAGGAAAGACATAGCAGAAGCACATTTGAACACTGAATGCTTCTGTTAAGTGTGTTTATAGACTTGAATATTTCCCTGTGGTATAGCAGTAAACATTAATGCTTCTAACCTGCACCTGCAGCCATCTCAGAGACATTCTTTCAGTCATTTGTCTCCAGCGTTTCTTAATGTTGTAAAGCCTGTCACTTACTAGTGGTCATGATCTAAATCTGCAATTTGAGACCCACTTGAAATGCACAAGGTGAACTGTTAACCTAAAGACATGACTTTAACACCTTCAATCTTTTGATAAGTTATTACTAGATGGGCATGGTCTAAAACTAGGTGCTATAATAGCTCTTAAATAGACCTGTGTGAGTTATGAACATTAAACAGAATTCAAAGAGCTATACACTAGTATCCACAGTGTACATCAATATGTGGAAAGCAGACAATCACTCACAGCCTGAGAGAATTATTGATCATAATAATTGTTTATTACAGTAAAAACACCTTCCAGAAAGAGTCTGTTCTTTGGGACATTACAGGGCATTAGGTGTTTACTGCTGACATGTGCAGTAAAGGTTAATTAGTGTACAAATCTTTGTGATTAGCTTTCCATATCTACTGTAGACTCTACCAGTTGTTGGTGAAATGATATGACAACGTGTAAATGGGACACTGGAGGTGCAGTTTCTACAGGTTGGGATTTCTTTGGAAAAACATTCTATAATTTAGCTTTGAGGCTCTAAGAGAGAATGATCTAAAATTGTCAACTTGCTTTTTGTATTAAATTGGCAGAAGGAGTTGCAGGGATGAGTGGAAACTGCATGTTTAACATATTACTGCAATAATCTGCTTCTGCTCAGCGCTTTCAGCAAATTTAATTTGTCAAAGTTCTGAAAAAGACGAGACTTTCTGCAAAAGTTCTAAAATGAACTAAGGGGCACACACCATGTATTTATATGAATTCATCAGATAAATGTGTGTCATCTAGAGTCTGGTGACCACATACATGGAAATACAGTTCTGCTTTAATATTATTTTAAAAGTGAGACTAACAGGCTCAAAATCTACAATCTTAAAGACCTATTTGTAGTCGTTAGCATTTGGGGGAAAGTACTGATTGTGGGACACACAAGATAGCTAGTATAACACAGTCCAGGTGTTGTGGGCAGAACCTGAACTCTTGTGCCCTGAGAAATAATCAAGACAGAGATGAATGGGGAAAATCTTTGACACGCTAGCTTTCATGTTAGTCCCCCAGTGGTTTGCTATTAGCCAGAAAGTCATTTTTATTGGCGAGGCTGTTTAATAGTTCTAGGACCCTATGTGTACTGTTGGCTGATAATTCAAAGTCCACTGGTGTTTGTGTCCCACTGACCACTGACAGTCACCACTCCCCATGTCAAGGAGAGGAGCGGCAAGCAAACAAAGATGGGAAAACAGTGGAGTAGGATTAAAATACCTCTTTGAAATGGAGAAGAAACTTAAGAAATCAATAGTATGCACTATAGATTAAAAAAAAGATGTTTGCCTTTAATGATTCGGAGGGATGCTGTGGAGAAAAAACTATAACTGCCTTACTACTGGAATTAATTACACACCACAACTTGGAGATTGTCACTTTTTAGCATTCTGATATTTCTGATTAGTGATTTATTAATTAATGTGTCTGTGTGTCATTATAATTTGCGAATCATCACCTCGTGTTTTTGTAATTTTTTCACTGGGGTCTCTTGCAAAAGAGATCTCGATCTCAATGATGCTTGAAAAAATAAAGCTGTCACTGAACAAACACCAGCTCTGTCTGCTATCACTCATTTTGTATGCTAATATAGCTGATCATACACCACAGGTTGATTCATGTATCCATGTGATGTCAGTCAAGGATTACTGTTAGCCTTGGGTAACAGGTTGCCTTAATGCTTTGTTTTCTCACAATAAAAAAAAAAAAAAAAAAAACTAATAAGAACAGCTGAATTGTGTATTCGGCTATAACACCGCATAAGAAGCCAACATGAACTGGAAACTGTGTTTTCAGATGTCTTCAGTGTGAAAATGTCCATACTCACTTGGTGGGCTGAGACACCACAGCGTCACGGTGTAATCTGTAACAGGGGAAGCTGTTGAATGAACCTGGCTCCAGAGAAACTCCAGGTATGGCGCTGTACTCCTTCTCTACTAGGCCAAACTTCTCCATCATACGGAAACCTGCAAGAGACAAATCACCCCTGCCTTCATCTTCATCACCACCAGCACCCTTGCTATCATCATAATTGGCTTTTTATCCAGGTCTTCTTGTCATTTGCACCTCTTACCTGCTATTGTGTTACCACTCATCAAAACAGACGGACAAGCTGGAAGACAGAAAAGAGTGTTAGTTCGTCCTTAATTTTTTTTAATTCTCAATAATTTTTTCTTCAGCTATTCTCTAAATCTCACCACAATGAGTCCTTTATCAATCTTTCTGTCTCTTTCACTTTCTGACTTTTCTGAGCTCTTTTTCCTCCTAGTATCTTACCCTCTCTTTGTTTTAAACATTAGGTGGTGTTACTCACTGGCAGTAGCAGCCTCGCAGACAAAAGTAATGAGCTGCTCTTCTATTTTCTTCACGGCATCCAAATCATCCACAAAGAAGACGTGTCTGTCACTGGGCTTACTGGCAATATTCACCAGCTCTCCGTAGTCTGCGTCCGCAAAGCCAATGGCAAAGATGATATAGCCTGAGAATGTAATTAAACAAGAGAAACCATTATGAGTTTAAAGAACATGAAGCGTCCAAGAATTGAGAGGGGGAATGTGGTTCTGTCCTCCATCTTGCCTGTACTGTACCGACACACAAACAACTTACCTTATCAATGTCAATGAATCACAAATGGTACATATAGTGTTGACATCATATAATACATTTTTTCAGAACTTTAAAAAACTATTTTATTTATGTGTTTGATGTCTAAAATACAAACCATCCATCTGCATCTCCTTGGACACTTTGTTGACATCATCTTGCGAACGTCCATCAGTGAGAACAACCAGGACCTTCGGGACGCCCCTTCTAGCTCCAGCTTCTGCAGTGAAAATAGACTCCTTTACATGTTTGATGGCCCGACCTGATGGAAAGACAAAAAGAAATCACTTTATTTAACAACTATACCGTTTTCTTTAAGCCCCTATACCCATTTAAACGTAACTTGTTTTTTAAATCAAAATGATTTAGATGTTCCTTTCCAAGTTAATTTATATGAAGAAACTTAAATTAGATACTTAATCACAGAAACATTTTGTCTGCTTTTTCGTCAATATTTTGTAACATTGCACAAATTATTGTCTGATTGGCATCAGCTGTTTCCAGGCTCATTCATGGCTCTGTGGCTAGTAACGTTCAATCATATTTCTGACGCAGATCCCTCCACCTCTCCAACTTCCTCCTCAGTATCCTATTTAAAATCTCTTCTTGAAACTAACTTTTATCTTATGGTTTTTCCTAAACTGATGTTATTTGTTGTAATTATTTTATCCTGTTTTGTAACTTATGATTTGGATTTTATCTACTTTGATTATTTGTTTTACTGTAATGCTCTTTGCAACTTTGTTTTGAAAGGTGCTATAAATAAAGTTGTTGTTTATTATCTTTAATAACATCATCATGTGATATTTGTATTGTTGATTAAGATTTAATGTTCATGCAGAATCCTCCTTGCTGCTCGGATTCCTTTAGAGCCCCCTTTCTGCCCACTCTTACTGTATAGATATTTGCTGTTAATGGTCAGCGGCTCGACATAAGTATCTCTGACTGAACAATAACAATAAAAGCTGCTAAGATGTTTACTGTGATTATCTAAGTCAAATAAGTCTGCAAGATTTTTTTCATGTTGTAGGAAAATGAATGTCACCCAGTGGCTGCCTTGAAGTAAAAACCTGGTCAGCAATGATATAACATATACATTCATAGTAAAAGGGCTATAAAAAAACACAAGTATGGTCCTTCATGTGGTGCTTAGACCTTCTCCACACTGCTCTTAGCACCATTTTCCTATATGAAGCTTTGTTTCTTCATTGGTGCAACGTTTTGGAAGAGAGGAACAAATTCTTGGCAAACCAAACTTACTCGAAGCATTGATGTTATTAACATTAATAATCATTAACAATCTAAAAGCATCTTCTTCCCTACCTCTAGCATGGATGTGAATCCTTGTGACCTTTGGTACAATTTTAATGTACTTGTTAATTAAAAAAGCAAGTATTCCTTAACATTAATAAAATACATTTTTGAGCCCATAATTATAACATGACAATAAGCGACCTAAAAGCTCCAGAAACCAGATTTATGCAGAGTTTTAGTTTTTAGCATTTAAAATATGCCAAAAAACAGACATGTCTGATGTATTTCAGTTAGACCTAAACACTAAAAGATGAGACAAACTAAGGTGGTTGTCACAGTCCAGTCTGACTGGATTGTCTGAACTGGATAAAGTGTGCAGGTCACCTGCTAATGGACTTAATCAGTCAATAATATCTGTCTAGACAGCTTTAAAAGGTTTCAAGACCTGCCCACAACAAAACTACCAAGGGGGTTGGTCAATGATTGTCAGCGTCAAGCCCCTGTTCATTATTGTTATTCAGAGCCAAAAAGTACAAGTTATAGCCACTTGAAAAACAGGACAAACTGATCTGTAGTGTCCATCATGGCTTTAATTGATCTAATTTGTTGGAAGACTTCCCACATTCTGTATAAAAGTGTGTGCAAATACTCATTTATATACACCGTTCCCTGATCATCACCCCACACAGGTAGGTCATTTCTATTTAATGCCAGTTTTTGCATACTGTCCATTATGATTTGCATTAATACTTCATATAGCTCATGTACTCCTCTCCACCTGACCTTTTCATAATTAAATGGACAAGCACTGCCATTAATCCTCTCAACTCCCTCTGTCCTTTTGCACTTTCTCTTTTCACTCCCTGTTTTCAAGAATGTGTCAGAGTTATAAGAGAGGTGCCGAGCATCAGGGAATAACGATGTTGACCAAACACTTATTGCACATGCGAATGTGTGTGATGTAAATAGCTCTTTATGTCTCCCAATTTATAATCAAACCAAAACCCCCAGACCACAGCCCCATCTCCTCCTCCTGTTTTTCTTTTTCTTTTTGGGAGGTGGGGGGTTCACTGAGCTGTCATAGATGACAAATGATAGAGTGCTTGGCCTGTTGTCAGATATCTACTAGTGATACATCTGTTTCTACACTGTCCTCTGATCACTCTGGTCGAGACCGGAATAACAGCAGCTAGCCAGGTGTGAAGTGAGATACAGGAGGGGCCGGGTGGGTGGGGGATAGAAGAAGACAGGGGAGGGCACGTAAGAGGGCAAAGAGAGTTGGAGGAAAAAAAGAAGAGAGGGCTCATATCAGGAAGGGTAGGTATGAAAGAAAAAAATGAAAAAACCAAACACAAAAGTAGATCTTGTGGCCATCATCAATCAGCGACCCATCACTGTGTGTGTGTGTGTGTGTGTGTGTGTGTGTGTGTGTGTGTGAAGTAGCCCATGTCAGTTTGGATTTGGCATCCTGTCTGGCAAGAGTTTACCCATTATCTCGCTGTCGTTTAAGAGGGGAAACAATAAGAGAAAACAAAAATAGTTTAAACCATCTTTCCTGTTTTAGCATCCAAAGCCTTGGTAGAATATAATAAAGTAGGAGACTTTTTCTCCCGGATCGTTTGTGGCTGCAGGTGAAATTTGTATGACTAGGAGGAGAATGTTATACTATCTCTGGGTTATTATGAACAGCTTGAGATATAAAATCCTCTAATCTTGTAATCCGTAAAGAGTTACAGTACGTTCCTAAGAATTAAATGTTTTTTATTTTATTGGATAATCAAATGCATTATTGAAAATATACAATAGTTTTTGAATGGGTTTCACAGGCTTTTATAGTCAGTGAAACTCATTCATGGGCCATTCATACATAAATTCCTGAACTCATAAGATTCAGAAACCTTGAAAATTGAACGTAGGTCTCACACAACTGCATTACTACAGTTAAAAACTGTTAAAGTAAAATCAAAGTACAAGGCCAATTAGGTCTTGACAAAATTCCTCAATCTGAATATACAGTACAAGCAGAATCTGGGATTAGCACAGTCACTCAATCAATCTCAAAAAGACATACACACACATATATATGTGTGTGTGTGAATATATATATACACACACACACACACACACTCATATTCACACTGTACATTATATATATACAGGGATAGAGACTATTACAGGTGCAGCTACACTGAATCAATCATTCACCAGGCCATCAGAGGCTCGCTAATACCTTAATGAATAAATGCATAGTGAAAAGCCAAATCCCAGAATATCAGCTTTAACACCCTGAATCCTTAGCATGCTCTCCCCTCATATTCATTGTCGTGAAAAAAACACACTGTTAAGTCTTAAAGAAAGCAGCATAATTTACATATTGTTTATAAAATGGGTACAGAGAACAGGCTTATGACACCATCCTCCTTGAAACTCTGTAGTGCCATTGAACAAATTACTCATCCCGCATAGCTAAAGTAACAGGGCTGCTGCCGACTGTCCGAGAGAGTTGGGGGTTAGTGGGCATCTTGCAGATGTGAAGGTGAGCAAATGTGTTGCAGGTTGTTCTTGAAGTGAATCATGTCAACATGATTAAGAAACCAAATCTACTTATTATTAAAAAGAAAGAATAATGAATCCTCTTTGGAGAAGATACAAGTTTTGTAACTTTACTGTGGATCAATGCTTAGTTTTCAGTACATTATAAAATTCATTTTCAATGTGTTTGCTTAACCCAAGGGTTATAAAGACATATTTTATGAAGTAAGCTAGCCACTTACAGTAAAAACATAAAAAAAGGCATAAAGTCTGTGGGGCTTCTTGTCAGCCAGCATTTGTATCCACACAGATGTATCTGCCAGAGGCTCAGGGTTAAAGAGGCATTTAGTTCCAGTCTTTTCTTTGAGGGCTTTGGGGGATTTAGACACAGTGAGGGGCCTTGATGGGGTCTCTGAGGAGAAGTTGAGGTTTCAAAATGAAAAAAAGGGAATAGTTTGGGTTTGCAAGCCTCAGTCTTTAAAGTCAGATAAACTACTGATCCAACTCTAAATGGACCAGAGGAGTAGGATGTAAGTAAGGAGGTTTAGGCACAGTCCCCGGGAGTATATAGTTCATGTGTTTGTATAGTTTCAGCAAAAGGAGGGGAGGTATCAGCGATACAGATAAATCAAAAATAAATTATAATTTATTGTAATATATACAATTAGGTCCATAAATATTGGGACATCGACACAATTCTCATCTTTTTGGCTCTATACACCACCACAATGGATTTGAAATAAAACCAACAAGATGTGCTTAAACTGCAGACTTTCAGCTTTGAGGGTATTTACATCCAAATCAGGTGAATGGTGTAGGAATTACAACAGTTTCTATATGTGCCTCCCACTTTTTAAGGGACCAAAAGTATTGGGACAAACTAAACAATGATAAATCAAAGTTTCACTTTTTAATACTTGGTTGCAAATCCTTTGCAGTCAATTACAGCCTGAATTGTGGAACGCATGGACATCACCCAACGCTGGGTTTCATCCCTGGTGATGCTCTGCCAGGCCTCTACTGCAACTGTCTTCAGTTCCAGCTTGTTCTTGGGGCATTTTCCCTTCAGTTTTGACTTCATCAAGTGAAATGCATGCTCAATAGGATTCAGGTCAGGTGATTGACTTGGCCATTGTATAACATTCCACTTATATGCCTTGAAAAACTCTTTGGTTGCTTTCGCAGTATGCTTTGGGTCATTGTCAATCTGCACTGTGAAGCGCCGTCCAATGATTTCTGAAGCATCTGACTGAATATGAGCAGATAATATTGCTCGAAACACTTGAGAATTCATGCTGCTGCTTTTGTCAGCAGTCACATCATCAATAAATACAAGGGAACCAGTTCCATTGGCAGCCATACATACATGCCCACGCCATGACACTACCACCACCATGCTTCACTGATGAGGTGGTATGTTTTGGATCATGAGCAGTTCCTTTCCTTCTCCATACTCTTCTCTTCCCATCACTCTGGTAC